>WJXA01000336.1:0-64384 GCA_014282245.1 Rhododendron simsii
GGCAAAATGCTAGGTTTCATGATCACTTCCCGTGGGATTGAGGTCGATCCGTCAAAAATCAAAGCAATACGCGAAATGAAGCCACCTGAGTCTGAAAAGGGGGTGCGGAGTTTTCTGGGGAAGGTTCAGTTCATCAGCAGATTCATCGCCAAGTTAACCTTAACTTGCGAGCCGATGTTTCGACTACTCAAGAAGGATACCCCGTTCGTATGGTCAGAAAAGTGCCAAGCAGCTTTCATCTCGATCCAGGACTATCTACAGAACCCGCCGGTTCTCATGCCGCCTATACCTGGAAAACCTCTGATTCTCTACTTATCTGTGAGTTTGCTAGCTCAAGAAGGGGACAAGGGAATGGAGAAAGCTATTTACTACCTGAGCAAGAAAATGGTTGGAGCCGAGGAACGCTATACCGCCTTAGAAAAGACGTGCTGGGCCCTTGTCTGGGCCTCTAAAAAGTTAAGACACTACATGCTAGCTTACCCAGTAAAGTTGATTTCTCGAATGGATCCTCTCAAGTATCTATTCGAAAAGCCAGCGCTTACTGGTAAATTAGCACGTTGGTTGCTTCTCTTAGCAGAGTTTGATCTCGAGTACGTCACAAGAAAGTCGGTAAAGGGACGCGCCATTGCAGAATTCTTAGCTGACCACCCTGTGGAGGGGCCTGAGGATTCAGATTTCGCATTCCCGGACGAAGAAGTGCTGACAGTTGTTGAGGATGTTTGGACTCTTTACTCCGATGGGGCAGCCAATCAGAAAGGGTTCAGAATCGGGGTTTTGCTAGTCACTCCTGACGGTTCTCATATTCCACTTGCATTCAAGCTTAATTTCGATGTCACTAATAACCAAGCCGAATACGAGGCCTGCATTGTGGGTATGGAAGCTGCGCTCGTACTCGGTGTGGAGAAGCTTGAAGTCATCGGGGACTCAAATGTTGTTGTGTCTCAGGCCAATGGAGACTGGAAAGTACGCGAAGAGAAACTGAAACCTTACCATCGGGACCTGGAGGGATTAATCCCTCGTTTCAATAAGGTGACTTTCACTCATGTTCCTCGGTTGAAGAACCATTTCGCTGATGGACTTGCTACTCTGGCATCCATGGTTGAACTGCCGTTAGGTGTCAAGCTCCGTCCTATCTTAATCGAGCAACGGGACCATCCCGCTTATCAATGTGTCAACACCATCGATGATGTGGATGATGGCCTACCCTGGTACCATGACATATGGAACTTCATTGAGAGTGGTTTGTACCCATCTGATGCTTCTCAGAAGGACCAAACTGCGTTACGAAGGATCGCTGCTCATTACATCATCTGTGGAGAGAGGTTGTACAGGAGATCTCATTGTGGGATGCACAAACTCTGTGTCAATGGCGTTGAAGCTGTCAGAATTATGGAAGAAATCCACGAAGGGATTTGCGGTCCCCACATGAGCGGCGTCATGCTTGCTAGGAAGATTTTGCGTCAGGGCTACTTCTGATCTACTATGGAATCTCAGTGTGTGGATTATGTGCGGCGATGTCACAAGTGCCAAATCCATGCTAATTTGATGCATGTTCCACCTTCTAACCTATTTGGCATGACTTCGCCTTGGCCTTTCTCTGTATGGGGCATTGATGTCATTGGCATGGTCAGACCTTCTGCTTCAAATGGTCACAGATTCATTCTAGTAGCGATCGATTATTTCACTAAGTGGGTCGAAGCTGAATCATACAAGACCCTAACTGCAGTCCAAGTCGCTCATTTCATCAGGAAGAATATCATCTATCGATATGGAGTTCCACAGGCATTTGTCTCAGACAATGGGAGTCATTTCAAGGGTAGAGTTCTGGAACTCTTTGAAGAATTCAAGATCCAGGTCCATCACTCGACTGTCTATCGCCCTCAGACGAATGGAGCAGTTGAAGCGGCAAACAAGAATATCGAGACCATCATCAAGAAATCTGCCGAGTCCGCCAGGGACTGGCATGAGCAGCTGCCTCTAGCTCTTTGGGGGTATCGAACGTCGATCCGGACATCAACAGGGGCAACCCCTTATTCTTTGGTTTACGGAATGGAAGCAGTTCTCCCTATAGAACTCGAGGTACCGTCTCTGAGGGTCGCGGTAGAATCGGAACTTTCGGAATCTGAATGGCTCAGTGGGAGATTCGCTGAACTCATGCTTTTTGATGAACGAAGGCTCCGGGCTTTGTATCATGTTCAAGGGTATCAACGGAGAATTGCCCGGGCATTTAACAAGAGGGTGAAGTCTAGAGACTTAATTGAAGGAGACATGGTCACGAAGGAGATTCGAGCGCCAGTTTTCGATCCCCGCGGCAAGTTCCGACCTAAGCGTTCCGGACCTTACATCATTAAGACCATCCTTTCTGGGGGAGCAGCTCAGCTCATTGATCTTGATGGCAACGAGTTCAACACTCTGGTTAACCTGGATCAACTCAAGCGTTACTATCCCTGAGAGAAGCTCGTTGGACCGAAAACCACAAGGGTGGGCGGTTCCAAGCAAAAATTAGAGCAGGCCTGCTAGACCGAAAACCTGAAAAGGCGGTTTAGGCAAAAATAAATAGGCATCAATCAATAGCTCGCTAGACCGAAAACCCGCACGGGCGGTTCTAGGCAAAAGTTAGAGCGTAAAAGGAGAGCTAAAACACCCGAGCGAACCTTTGCCTAAACTACGTTTTGACCTGATTCCTTGAAAAGGGATACGTAGGCAATCTCTCTGTGAGATTCGGTCATAATCAATCAACTTGATCCACGGTTCCCCATTATCAGAGTTCGGATCAATATTCGCGGAATGCTGTGGTTCAACACCTGAAACAAACGAGGAAAGCTCTCCAACTTTCACTTTTATTTTAATTATAACTTCTATTACACAAGCTGAGCAGTCTTAAACAAACAGTTAAGCATAAAAAGCAGAATAAAATGCTCGAGGCCTTAACAGGCCCACAGTTTATTCTAGATCATTCGAGTCTGTCGAAGAGTCAGCCGTTGTTTTGCCTGCTTGCAATCTCTCTTTTCAGCCATGCTCGATATCGGGGCATAAGCTCTGTGCTGAAATCTGGGTCAGCTCCTCCGAGTTGTCTCAGGCCCCAATTGTGCTTGTATCCTCTCAGATTCTGGAAGGTAAAGGCAGGGACTTGGAAGTCCTCAATCCCAGCTCGGTGAAGCCCTTGGCTTATTCCCAACTGACGGAGAATACGGCCAGGAATGTAGAATGTGAAAGCGGTCAGCCCAGCTATCACCATTCTCTCAAAACCTGCAGAACTCAAGGCCATATCCGGGATGTTCAGGGCCTCATGCCTCCAAATGATCTCGTTCGGTAACATCTCTCTCATGAATGTGTACCATTGATGCACAGTCATCTCCGGGTAAATCATGCCTCGCTGATGCATTCGGCCGGGCAGATGAGGCCAATTTGCTTCTGGTGCAGTGAGCAATCCCAACTTGTCGGACAACCAAAGCTGCAAGAGCGGAAAAACAAGTCAGAAGCCACATAAAGCTTGAGTGGAAAAACAAGTGAGAAACTCCGATATAGCCTTAGCTGAGAGACGAGGTAAAAACAGAATGTGCGAAAAACAGAAAAAGGTGAGCTGAGTGAGAACTTACCTGCAACAGAAGTGGGCTACCGCCGAAGACGTTTGTTTGGCCCGTGGAAACTAAGTCCAAACCCATAAGTGTTTCAGCCAAGACAAGCGGCACCACATTCTTTCGGGAACCCATCTGAGCAGCAACGCTCACCAGCATAGGGTTCACCTGCCCATTCGGAGACACCAGTAAATAAGCAGCCAGCACGCTGATTGTTAAGGCAAAGCGACGCCTAGCCTGCAAAGCCATGTCCTCTACATCCCCTTCTGGCCCGTACCATTTCATTAGGCGCATAATGTTGATTTGTCCTCCGACTAGCAAACTTTCGGCTGCTCCCCTAGTAATGTCAAGGCTGGTTTGAAGGAGCTTTGGTATATTCTTCCGGTAAGGCGGCACGACGATCACGCTTGAGGCAACACCTTGGAGGTACGCTTGGAATTCCTCCACAGTCGGGCACAACTCGTTGACCCCGAACCTAAACACATGGACCTCCGGATCCCAGAATTGCAGGGCTGCCATCAGGAGCTCAGGGCGAACCCTTACATCACGAAGAAAACGAAATGCGGCCAGCCCGTGAGATCGGAATGAGAGCCAATCTCCAGCAACAAAAGCAGTAAGCCAAGGACTAATCAACACTGGAAGGTTATTCGCCATCTTGATTTTTGTGGAAAATTACCAGGGGAATGCTCCTACTGAACGAAGCACCGGTCTCTTTATAGCCAGAATGCGTAAAGCATTTCCCCTTCTCAAAGCAAAAGTCTCTGCTGCACACTGTCCTTTCTTCTGAGACCAAGGCATCTCTGCACCGTCCCATAAAAACTTCTGAGAAAAAGCGATGACAAGGCCTGACCACCCTGGAATTCTGAAATGGTCAAATAAAGGTGGCCTGGTGTGCCTCAACCATCGCGCGATGATGTCACTCCATCGCGCGACTGTTCAAAGACCCCTCCATCGCGCGATTGACTCATTCCATCGCGCGACGGTTCAACCTGCAATTTGACAGATTACAGCAGCTACTGCCCAACCTTGGTCATTTTGGATTCCGACGGTTACCTTGCAACTTTTATGGTTCCGGCAAGTCATTATGAGCATATATGACTGTATCCAAGCACCAGATTCGAAAAATTGCGTTTAACGAAGATTTCGGACCCTTGGTGGCTCGTTCAAGTTCAAAAGGCCGTTCTAGGGAGTCAAAACTCGTTTCAAGGGGTTTCCCCCCATTCTCTCATGCCGTACAGGTCATGATGACCTAATGTGACTGTACGGAGGTGTCGGTTTCAGTCCAGGACATAATAGAGTTTTATTTTATCTCCTCGTGTCCCCTTTGTGTCCCTTGTGGTGTTTTTGGGTCTTTTGCGTTTTTGGAACGTATTTTTCAAAGTCCACCTACTCTCATAGGTCATTTTGCACATATGTGACCTTACCTTAGTGTCAGTTTCATCCCAATTGAGATATCTTCAGTTTTGGCTTGCAAATGTCCAAAATTCCATTATATTGTCCGTATCCTAGCTGTGTCCTAAGATATTTTCTCAGTTTCTTTCAAGCTAAGTCCCGTTTGTACGCGTCTCCGTGTCTGTTTACAGTCTTGGTACGTTATCCATGCAAGTACGGTATTAGTGGTAAGCATTTATCTACTTTAACCCATTGCACAGGTAAAATAAACTGCAAAATGCAAATTTTATGGCTAACACTGTGATCTATCCACATCCAAATGAAGAAAACTACTGCATGTACGGCACTTCGGCCACCCAAAGCTATCATGTCAAGTTTGGGCACACTCGCCCATCAAGTCAAAAAGGCGCGCAGGCCTCCAAAATGTCCATCAAAATATCACCTAGGGCATTCTGGCCCTCCATCTATCTATGCGGGCACGCAGGCCCAGAAGCAAGAATAAAGTGCAAAAGTGGGAAAAGGCTCCTCAGCAGCCCTCAGTCATCCCCGAACCAGTCGCCCTCTCCGTCGTCATCCTCATCATCTCTCTCTGTGGGATCCACTCTGTAGCCTGGATCCTCCGCTGAGTCGTCAGACCCACTGCTGTCTGACGCCTCTTCTCCCTCTTCTTCTTCTTCCTCCTCCTCTTCGTCCTCCTCCTCGGAGACCTCTGGCAGGATCAACCGCTTCTTACGGACCGGCTCGTCTTGTGAAGGCCTCTGGCGCATCTTCAGCTGGTACCTCTCCTCGGCCTGTGCCACAGCCTTTCGGGCCGCCTTCTCGCTGCCAATAGGTGGCTGTGGGCCCCGTGCCTGTGGCCTGGTACTAGGTGCAAGAGCAGGAGTCCTTGCAGCTAGCTTCTTCTGTGGGGGATCCCTCGCGCTCTTTCTCCTAGGAGCCGCCTGTCCCTGTGCCTGCATTTTAAACATTGTATATATTGGCATATGTTTGCATGTTTCATGTTTCTAAAAGCAGGTATGATCAAGCAAAATCAAGAAACAATCAAGGCAAAAGAATGTATCGAATGCTGGAATGTATCGAATACAGATATGTATCGAAAGCAGGAATCTATCATTTTCTAAAGGATGTACCTGAGATCTCCGAGCTGCTGGCTGAGGGTAGCGCAAGTCCAACGGTAGGCCACTCGCCGCTCTCCTGATCACGTTCTCCAACGCAAGCATGCGCCGGACAGCCTCATTCACCCACTCATTGGGTACCTGCAAAGAGGATTCAAGTATGAGCAATTGAATGGCAGTTCAAACTTTATCAGAATACAGTAACGAATGCAACAATATCTTACGGGTACAGTAACGGGCGCTGGCTCAACTCTGGCCGGGGTAAGGTGCAACTCAGCTGGATTGCCTTGAGAGTCCACCACAGCTATTTGCCATGTCAACTCTGGAGGCCCGCCTCTCACTGGTCCACTCGGACCTCGCCTCGAGCGACTCTCACTGCTGCCTGGCCTCCCTGAAACGGCCCTCCTCGCCTCAGCAGCCCCACGGGCCTGGCCCCGAACCTCTCTGAACTCTCGTACTCCCAGTGGCCCCGCCAAGCGCTCCCTCTGATAGACTGCATAGTCCATGTCAGGACGCAAGTGGCGTGTCAAGTCAGTATCAGGCCGTGTGAAGACCTCCAACTCAGCCAAGGTGTACTCTCCTGTGTGTGAGGCCCGTGGTGGAAGCGGTCCGGGCACCTGAAACCTCGCATAGCCAAGTGACTGGCGTGTCACTCGGTCACCCAAGTACCACTGCCAACCGAAGGCCGACTCCAGCAACACTCTGCTCGCCGTGACAGCCCTGCTACGAGCCAAGTACTCGGGCTCAGGCTCCGTCACTCTCCAAGGATCCCACTCAACCTGTAAAGGCAAACAATGCAAGTATCGGTCAGCGACAGCATTGAAGCAATAAAAAGAGCATGCACTTTGTTATTTCTACGAAGTATAATGTTATACCTGCGAGGGGCGAAGCTCGTCAAGGTATATTCGGAAGCCGTTCAGATCGCCTCTACCTCTCTTCTCCCCCATGTTCTTCTTGCTCCATATATGTGCGCGCGGGAGAATCCCCAAGTCCAGGCTCTTTGTCACCGGACGGCACATGTTCAACACCTCGTAAGCCCAGAGCTGCATAATTGTCAATGGATTAAACCCAATAAGGCATGCAAGGATGCTATTGAACAGATTATGCTATCAAAATGAATGCAAGTGTGAATTATGAAGTGTGCATTATTTTGTTAAGAATCATACCTCCCATATCCGCCAGTACCCAGCAGTGCTCACCTCCGTCCTCGACGAGTCTCCAAAGAAGCCATAGGCCGCGCCTAGTGCTGCTCCACCCCAGTCAAAACGCGAGGCCGTCCTCAAGTCCCTCAGCGCTGGCAAGTAAGACAAGTGAACCTTGCTACGCCTGTTTGGATACAGGGTAGCACCAAAAAGGTACAGCAAGTACGCCCGGGCCATCTGCTCCGCCTCTTGCTCAGTTGTCACTTTCTTCTTGAGATATCGGGTGAATTGCCCGTACCTCGCCATCCCCTCCTCGATCTTGGGCACCTCGCCCAGAAACCACTCCAAGGCTGCCTCGTCCTGCTCAAGGCCCGAGTCAAACGGGATAGGCTCTCCTCCAACCCTCAAACCTGTGATCGCCGCAAAGTCAGTGGGCGTCACCGTCATCTCCCCAACCGGTAGGTGGAAGGTATTTGTAGTGTCCCACCACCTCTCTGCAAGCGCAACCAGGACAGCATGGTCGTTCCTCGCCGGAGTGAGAGTCTGAATGAACTCTCCGAAGCCTGCCTCGTCTACCAACTGCCTCACACTCTCTGGCAAACTCTGATACAGCGCTAAGGAACTGCATGCACCCCCGAAGCCGCGGATGTCTCTAGGCCGCGCCCTCTCCTGCATTAGATACAAACGACAAAAAGACATGTCAGCATACAAAGCTTTCATTTTCAAGTTCCAAGTAATCAATGCAGCCTGCCTACAGATGGTTGGTTCAAGTTATTATATCTCATGCATGATGTTCAAACATGGAGTTATGGTATCGCTATTCAAGTTCTATCTCAAAGGTTTGCTATTACTCTACAAACTTTCAAGAGCATTTGGGCGCATGCATTGTATTTGAATCGTATCTAATAAAGGAATGAGCATCTATCAGAAAGTTACCTCAGACCAGCTGCGCGAAATGTGAGTATCAGGATCTCTCAAGACCAACTCAGGGTCATAATCCGCCTGTCGTGGCCGATATGCTGTGAAACCCAACGGCATGAACAAATGTGGTACCGGTGCCCTGTATCCCTCTGCTGAAAACGGAGCTCGAGTCAAACTCTCCGCCTCCGACACTGCTGTCACCCTAGGACCTCCCACCCTGGCGCCGGCTCTCTCCTCGGCCTCCGCATCCCTCAAGAGCTCCTCCTCTGCAGCTCTCTCTCTCTCAGCCCTCGCCGCGGCCTCAGAAGCGGCAATCTCCCGCTCTCTCTCCTCCCGGGCCTCCAAGACCGCAATCCCTATCTCGGGATTATCCTCCAAAAGCCGCGCAAGCTGCGCATCACTCAAGAGCTCGGCGACATCTTACTTTGTGATCGGCCTGTGACCCGATGATGTCGCTGTAGGACGGAAAAGCACATCCTCTTCTCTATACGCGAATGGAACCTCCGTGGCTCGCTCGCTTTCGGTCGCCACATCCTTGCCTTTCGCCGGATCCCTCGGCGGATGCTCACTCCGCCCGGCACCACCACTAAAGACATCACCACTGCCCGTACTACCAGAAGCACCACCGGCCACTACAGAACCGCTCAAGGCCGTGCTTGGGTCCATTTGTTCGATCTGTGATTGCACTGCCTCGACCCGCTCTGTCGCGCGACGATCTGACTCCGTCGCGCGATGCTCGCCGTCATCCCCAACCGCCTATGCATGGCCTTGTCAGCCATCGCCGCCGCCTGCCGCTGCTGCACCCGTGCCTGTAGTAGCCCCCACCAACGGCTGATCACCCGTTTGGACTTCCATAGGCCCTCCCTCGTCCTCCGAACGATCAACAACTCCTCCTCCGCTGCCCCCATTACCGTGGTCTGCCATGGATGAATGAATGTGCGTGGGTTCTTTGATTTTGACGAGAAATCGAGGGTTTCAATGGATTTTTGAGAAGAGTTTGAGAGAGAGTAGAGTTTGAAGGAAGTTCGAAACCGCTGTGAGCGGTTTCTGAACATCCCCGTCACTCAAAAAGGACGCCAACAGGTGCGGGCCGGGTCTGGGCTCGTTTCAACTTCAGGCCCTAGCTAAAAAGCATCGCGCGATGGTCTGACTTCCTCGCGCGACGGTCCAGCTGGGCCGTTGACCATATTTGACCTCTGGCTCGGCCCATCATCTTATTTGTGGCCCACAAGCTTTTCTTAGAGCTTGCAAGTAATTTTGGATCTTTACAAGACATCCGTGATCGAAGGTGCCTTATATCCCCAGCAGTGGTCCGCCCATGCAGGTCCAATATCCTGTCAGCGACGATCTAACCGTCCACTTTCAAATCAGCGACGATCCATCCGTCCAAATTCCAATCAGCGACGATCTAACCGTCCACTTTCAAATCAGCGACGACCTAACCGTCCAATTTCCAATCAGCGACGATCTAACCGTCCACTTTCAAATCAGCGACGATCCATCCGTCCAAATTCCAATCAGAGACGATCCAACCGTCCAATCCCTTGGTGCACAGTATTTGTACATATCGTCTCGCGCTTTTCGATTAATTGGCTCTTGGGTGGATTGGATGGGTGTCTAGAAATCTTTGACGTTACCCGTACCGACTAATGGTGCTCCGCGTGCCATCAAAGAGGGACTACTGTAGACACCCTAATTTGATTCCCCCGGTCATTTTGTCTCTTTTCAATTTATTTCTTTTCAGTTTCTTGTTCCTCCGATGATGAATCAGGTCGAGAACAGTTTTGATTGAAATGGTTTGAGTTTGGTGTATGTGGAACCCATCCCTTAACCCCAGAACCATTGAACCCAGCTTTGACTATGGGTTTGACTTTCGCGCGACTTACTGAGACACTCGCGCGATGCTCTACTTGCCAGGTGGTGGTCAAAGTCAAACTTTGACTGATTGACCATCGCGGGGAAGTTAGAACCCTCGCGCGACGGTCTCACTCCATCGCGCGATGGTCGACACCTGGCGTATCCAGCTGGATTTTGTGATGATGAGGCGTCTGCAGGGCCATGTGACCCCGTTCCATCGACTGAACGGCGTTTGCTCGGACATCCTTGCACCACCTAGCCCCCCACTCTCCCATCAACTTGGCACCCCACTTCTCTACCAAGTAAGTGCTGCCAGCATTGTTGGCTGGCTGCATGACCTTGTATCACCACCAACAAACTCCCTCTTCTCCTATAAATAACCCCCATTTGAGCTCTTTCAAAGGGTTACCAAAAAAATCCCAAAAGGAAGAACAAGAATTACAACCTTGATCTTCTCTCAATCAAAGCTACCACCACTTTCTCCTTTGTCAAAGGCATACCACCTCACTCAACCATATTCAAATCATTCAAAGTAAAGGTATAATTTTCAGCCTTTACTGTTTTGATCCCTGAGGGGGGCTGACAGGGTCAGGACTGGTAATCAATATCAGTTCTTGGCCCCAAGGCCAGCAAATTTACAAGATACTGCGGACAAGTAAACCCACGCGCGATGAACCCATACAATCGCGCGATGCTTCTAGCTCGTGTGATATGGTTCTCGCGGGGATGGGTCTCTTGTCCTGATCCAATTTATATGATTTCATGTTCTCCTGCTTAATTATATTTGATACATCTCACTGTCTTGCATGTTAAAATCAGTAGTTTAGTCTAGTTTGCTTTCCTTGTTTATGTTGGAATGCCCCTGGGTAGCTTCTGAATATGTCTCAGAGCCCAGGCATGCAAAGCAATTCCTGGATGTCCAGTCAGAACAGTCGCGCGATGATGTGATTCCATCGCGCGATGGTTTAGTCATTTCCAGTGATTGCCCTTGCATAGGCAGCTAGGCCTTTGGTCTCTGTTTTTTTTATCACCCTCACTGTTTTAAGGGTTGCATTTTATTCCTATTCAGTCAGATTGTAATAATTATTTATTTCCAGCACATATGAACTGCTTGGTTTGATCCTGGGTGTGTACTGGTCCTTCCAGAGCCCAGAAGGAGATAAAATTGAAGCTGTAGGAGGGATGTTGATACTCGCACGAGGGTATGAGTATGTCGCGCGATGGTGTGACTTGCATGTTCCCATTCTGTGCATGCAAGTTGGTCGCTGTTTGTGATAAACTCATACCCTGCACTGTTTTGGCATCCTGAAATCAGTGTTCAGTATTATCTCATTCGTTTCTTCTCATCCATGCTATTATCCACCATATCCTGCAAATTGTTACAGTTTCAATCCCCGATTAACTGTTCCCCGCCCTAATTGGCTAAAAAAATGATTAATCAAACAGAATCGCAAACAAACAATATTTTCGCAAATGTCTGAGTAGAGACCGATCTCCGGATTGGGCGAGAGGGGTGCCATAAAACCCTTCCCCTCTCGTAACCTGGCTCCCGAACCCAGATATGGTTATGACGGACTGGTTCCTTAATTTTTTCAAATCAAACAGCGTGGCAAGTGCTTCGAAATACGGTTCCTTGGGTGTCGGACCTTCAAACCCAAGTGGCGACTCTGTATTTTCGCGAGCGCTTGTCGTCCAGCTAAAAGCGCTCCCGCGAACCGACAGCATCTCTCCTTTCTCAAAAGGGTGGGGAACGGAATCCCTTCCCTAGAGGAGAGAAAGATCGGGGCAAATCGCATTGCCCACATACTCGTACTGCTGGGTGTGGTCGTGACGCACACGTCCTGCTGGGCTACGACCCTGCCTACAGGGGGTTCATCGACAGGAGGTTAGCCAACCCGAGCACCAGCGGTGCCTCGACTTCCACAGCTCCCCAACCACGAAGCTCAAGATTGCAAGCCGGTGTCACCCTCGCCGGACAGTCAGGCGAAGTTACGATCCCTGAAGGCGTGCCCCAGACACGCGTGGTGCTTAGGAGATCCACACGAAGACAAGTTGTCTCTAAATACCAAACCGAACAGCCCTCTCCCCTCTGCGACACGAGCCAATCCTCTTTTTCTTGTTATTCTCGATCTCCCCTGAGCCCAGGTACGATGACTCAACAACCCATCGACCTTAGCACTCTTCTAACTGTTTCCACACGAGGTCGTGGTGCTGCCAATAGGGTAGCATCGACCGGTGTTGCTCCCCCGCGATCTCGTCGCAATAGGGGGGGATCTACGAGATCGTCCTCTCCTCGTCAACAAGATAGTTCGACCGAGGTTGCTGATGCTCATCGGGACAAACGTCCTCGGAGCGAAGAAGCCGGAGACACTGCCGCTCCAGTTACTTCAGCGCCATTGGAAACCCCAGCGCCGAACACCCAAGTTATTCCTGCTGTCTGGGCCCCTCAACTCATGAGGGGGGACCGACCAGTGAATATTGGAGACAGTGCTAGCTCCTCTGAGACTGCACTAGCACTGGCACAGGGACTATCACTTCCCGTAGATATGCAAAAAGAGTCTTCATCCTCTGCTGATCGGCTTGTGTCCACTGGTCTCATCAGTGGAATCAAGGTGACCAAACATTCTCCCTTTGCCTTTACCTTGATTATAGTCGTCTTAAAAAATTCCTTTAACTCATACTTGACAATTGTACAGTTTATTCAAAAAATGATGGCATTAGGCCAAAAATTTCAAGAGGCTGACGCAGAGAGAGTTAGGCTACTGAATGACAACACGAGACTCCTCCGAACAGTCTCGAGGCTGGAGAGAAAGAGAGACAAAGCTAAAGCAGAGGTCACAGAAACAAAGGGCAGGCTTGAGACTGCGGAGGATAATCTCCGTCAATCCTTGGCGGAGATCGACAATGCCAAAAAGGCCGCATATGATGAAGGTTACAAAAAGGGGTTTGATACCACAACGGCCAATTACGTAGGACAAATGCCGGCCATTCAGGACCAGATCTGGGTCACTTGCTGGGAGACGTGCCTAACGAAGGTTGGCGTCGCTGAGGACTCTCCCCTCTGGGAAGATAATGACTTACCGAGTCGTCAAGTTATGGCTGCTCGGGAATCTGGTGGGCCTCCTGCTGATGATGTGGATCAAGAGATAGACGATTTTGCTGACGTTGATGAGGAGATTCAGATGGAATCTCAAGATGACGTGGTTCAACATGCAGCAGTTCAAGAGGTGACTAATGAAGCCATCGTCACAGAGGAGAATGCCGCTGCCGATATTAGCACAGAGGCTGCAGATGACACTCTCCCAGAGATCCAGAACTTGGATTGAACAGGCTGGCAGGTAGTCTCATTCCAACTCAACTCCTCCAAACACATTGCTGGTCCTGCGTGACCGTGGTCGCCTTTTTTTGTTTTTGAGCCCTGCGAGGCATCGGTACAACTCTTTTGGTTTCCTTTTAATAGCACAGATATTTGGCTCTCTCGATAATATGTGATCTGATCGGTTGCTAACCCTTTCGTGGTTATTTTGAACTGTTGCATGGGTATCTCATACCTTGCCTTCTGATTGAAACATACAGCTAAGTCTTCATTTACAATTTTAATATCTCGTATGTTGTTTTAAGCTAAGCCAAGTGTTTCGTACTGGCTTGTAAGTATTTCGTACTTAATATCTGCACATTTTCGTATGCATCCCAAGTTTCCTCATACTTAGTGTCGTGCTTTCACAAAACAGATCTAAGCCTCTCGTACTTAGATTCAATCATACATATCTCATTTCGTTCTTGGACTCTACTGAGTATACTCGTACTTAGCATTGTGTAAGAGTTTCGTTTTTGAGTATCTCGTACTTTATTGTTAGCTATTCGTGGCTAGACAAAGCTAAATATCTCGTATTTGCTCATAAGTATTTCGTACTTGATAAACAGACTTAAACTTCTCATGCTTTCGGGATTCGTTCGTGGCATTCGTGCCAATCCCTTGCTCCCCAATATGAAAAGGAAAATAATACCAAATTTCACATTTCATATTTCAAAAACGAAAATTCAATATACTATAAAAGAACAGACTTTATTCATAAGCCAAGACTCAAGGGGGCGTTATTCGTACCCCTTGCAACTAAAATTAAAAACTAAAACAAGGGAATTGTATTCGTAATTCCCACACAATCACATAGTGCAATCTAAAACAAAATTCAAAACTCTTAAACGAAGAATTTTCGCAGATTATGGATATTCCATGGTCTTGGAATTGGGATACCGTCCAGATCAGTCAATCTATAGGCCCCTGTGCCTATAATCTCGGTTACTCGATACGGGCCTTCCCAATTGGCCCCCAGCTTGCCTTCGTGTGCTACTTTGGTGTTGCCGAGCACCTTTCGTAGTACAAGGTCCCCAACACCAAATTCTCGAGGGTGAACGTGCTTGTTATAACCTTTCATCAGCTGTTCCTGGTAAGAAGCCAAATGTACCAGGGCCCTTTCTCTCCTTTCTTCGGCGAGATCAAGCTCAATTTCGAGGGCCCTGTCATTGCCCCCACTTTCGACCAAGGCTGTCCTATTAGTTGGCAGACCAACCTCCAAAGGAATTACAGCCTCTGTTCCATAAGCCAATGAATAGGGGGTCTCTCCCGTAGACCTCCTAGGCGTTGTTCGGTGAGCCCACAACACCAGTGGTAATTCATCAGGCCACTTCCCTTTTGCTTTATCCAGCCTCTTCTTGATCCCGTCAAGAATGGTCTTGTTGGATGCTTCTGCCTGCCCATTACTCTGGGGGTAGGCTGGAGTTGAGTAATAGTTTCGTATTCCATACTGGGTACAAAAAGCCTTGAATTTCTTCTGGAATTGGGACCCATTATCAGTGATCAATGAATAAGGGACACCAAAACGAGTAATAATGTTTTTCCACATGAACCTTTCTATCATAGGTTCTGTGATTTTAGCCAGTGGTTCTGCCTCTATCCACTTGGTGAAATAGTCTGTTGCAACTAACAGGAATTTTCGGTTCCCAGTTGCTTTGTGGAGAGGACCCACGATGTCCATTCCCCACTGGGCAAATGGTCAGGGGCTCGTCAAAGGTACCAGGTCTTCGGCCGGTGTTCGAATCATTGGTGAGAACTTCTGACATTTCTCACAAATTTTCACATATACCTTGGCATCTTCCTGCATATGTGGCCACCAATAGCCTTGTGTAATTGCTCGGTGGGCAATGGATCTGCCTCCAGCATGACTCCCACATGTTCCTTCATGAATCTCATGAAGGAATTTCTGCACCATCTCGGGGTGCACGCAAAGGAAATACCGTCTAGTAAAGGACTTTCTGTAAAGCTTCCCTTCTGGAGACAGCCAAAACCTTGCAGACTTGGTTTTGATCTTGTGAGCTTCCTTCTTGTCAATGGGGAGTATTTCATCTCGTAAAAACTCCACAATTGGGTCCATCCAACTTGGTCCTTGGTTCACGTCCAAGACCAACTCTACGCTCCTACTAATGCTCGATTCTGTCAGATACTCAACTGCTACCCTTCGCTTGAGTTCAGTTGGAACGGCTGCTGCCAACCATGCCAATGAATCGGCATGGGCATTCTGTCCGGAACTTATCTGTTCAATATGAATCCTCTCAAAGGTGTCAAGTAAATCTTTAGCTGCCTCCACATATGCTGCCATCTTCTCATTCCGGGCCTAATATTCCCCGGAAGGCTGATTAACTACGAGCTGTGAATCACAGTGCATCCTGACTCGTTTTGCTTTCAATGTCTTCGCACTTCTCAATCCAGCTAAGAGTGCCTCGTACTCCGCCACATTGTTTGATGCACTGAAACCAAGCCGAACAGATAGCTCTATCATTACTCCTTCAGGGGGAAAAAGGACAACCCCGATTCCTGAACCGGTATTACAAGCTGACCCGTCTACGAATAATTTCCACTCCGTAGCGTCCTGTTCGGCTAAGACTTTATCCTTCGCGGTTAATGTCTTATTCTCCTGTTCCTTTTTCGTAGGAGGCAAGGGAGCTACTGTGGGAGAAAATTCTGCCACAAAATCAGCCAACACCTGGCCTTTGATTGCTGTACGTGGTTGATAATCAATATCATATTGGCTCAACTCGACAGACCATGTCGAGATTTTTCCTGAAAAATCTGCCTTTCGTAG
The DNA here is from genome assembly GCA_014282245.1 of Rhododendron simsii. NCBI lineage: Eukaryota > Viridiplantae > Streptophyta > Magnoliopsida > Ericales > Ericaceae > Rhododendron > Rhododendron simsii. The sequence goes on from WJXA01000336.1 coordinate 16,146, forward strand.
CAATGATCTCAGTGGAAATTCAGTATAAACCACAACCTTGTGGCTCTAGAAATAATGTGGCAATTTCCTCGTTGCTGTCCTAAGTGCCAGGACAAGTTTTTCTAGAGGCAGATATCTCGTCTCTGCATCCAGCAATGTCTTGCTAACACAATATATTGGGATTTGCTTGATTCCCAAATCCCTTAACAGGACTGCACTCACAGCATGCTCAGAAACAGATAAGTACAAAATCAAGGACTCACATGGCTGTGGGGTTGACAGAAGAGGAGGCTCGGCCAGATACTTCTTCAGGTCCTAGAAAGCTTGCTCACATTCTGCTTCCCATTCAAATCCTTCCCTCTTTTTCAATAACTGAAAAAAGGGCCCACATTTATCACTTGATCTGCTGATAAATCTATTAAGTGTTGCAGCCATCCCAGTTAGTCTCTGGACCTCCTTCGTGGTTTTGGGGCTTTGCAGCTTCTGCAGGGCTGCAATCTGATCTGGGTTAGCCTCAATTCCCCTCATGGTGACAAGATGCCCTAGGAACTTCCCAGAACCAACCCCAAACGCACATTTCAAGGCATTGAGTTTCAGCTTGTACTTCCTCAATATTTCAAAGACTTCTCTTAAATCTGTAATATGTCCTCGCTTATCTTGGCTTTTCACCACCATGTCGTCTATGTAAACCTCCATAGTTTTCCCGAGCAGCTCCCTGAACATGATGGTTGCGAGCCTTTGGTATGTCGCCCCTGCGTTTCTAAGCCCAAATGGCATAACACTATAGCAATACAAACCTCGTGGGGTGATAAAAGATGTTTTTTCCTGATCGGGCCCAAACATAGCGATTTGATGGTATCCTCGATACGCGTCAAGAAAACTCATTCGCTCATAGCCAGCCGTTGCATCAACCAACTGGTCTATTCTTGGGAGAGGAAAACTGTCCTTGGGACAAGCCTTGTTCAGGTCTGTGAAGTCTACACAGACACGCCATTTTCCATTCTTCTTCTTTACAACCACGGTGTTGGACAGCCACTCAGGGTAGTAAACCTCACGTATTGCTTTTGCCTCAAGCAAACGATTAACTTCTTCAACGATAGCATCCACGTGCTGTACGGCTGCCCTACGTTTTCTTTGAATAACCGGCTTATGCTGAGGGTCGACATTCAAATGGGGCAGATTATGTCAACATCTACACCGGGCATCTCTTCCGGTACCCATGCAAACATGTCGACATATTCCTTTAGAAACTGTATTGATTCAGCCTTTTCTTCTGCTGGTAATGATTCCCCAACTAAAAAATATCTTTCAGGATCAGCCTCGTTAATCTGAATTTTGTCCAAGCCCTCGATTACCTTGTCAGCCGGGCATCTTCCGACATCTTCGATAGTTGGTTGATCTGGTACTTCTAATGTATGAACATGGTGGGCCTTCGGGGCCTTTTTAACGATGGAAATCAGACATTGTTGGGCCACTTTCTGATTGCCCCTAATTACTTTGATCCCATTGGATCCTGGGAATTTCACCATCTGGTGGTAAGTCGAGGAGACTGCCCTCATTTTGTGCAACCAGGTTCTTCCTATAATCGCGTTATAGGAAGAAGGAACGTCTACGACCAGAAAATCCATCCTCAACACAACTGATCCTGCCCGAACAGGCAGTGTTACTTTTCCAAGAGGCCAAACTACTCCTGCACCAAACCCAATCAGGGGTGTTGTGGATTGCTCCAAATCTGTTTGGGCCAGCCCCAGCTTCTTGAACACATCATAATACATCACCTCCGTACAACTTCCTGAATCGACGAGGATCCTCTCGATGTCATACTCCCCAATTCGTAGGGTTATTACCAAAGCGTCATTGTGGGGTATCTGAACTTCCCCCAAATCATTATCCGTGAACACTATGCTTTCTTTGCATACGTCACTCTCTCGTCCTCTCTTATTTCCCAGTCGCATCACATGCTGATCGTGCTTAGCCTGCCTTTAAAATAGCCTAACCTCATTTCTCGTATAAGGCGCGGCCAACCCATGTATCATATGGATTACACCTTTAGGATTCTGTTCGTAATCTAGTTCCATGGCTTTCCCTTTCTCCTTGGGAGCCTCCTGGATAAATTCCTTGAGATAGCCTCGAGAGACCAAATCGTCAAGGTGTCTTTTGTACATCTCGCAATCTTCAGTCATGTGGCCCCAATCTTTGTGGTAACTGCAGTGCTGATTCGTAGCACGTTTTGCGTCTTTATCCCCACCTAGACTTGGGGGCCACTTAAAGTATGGCTGATTCTCTATCCGATAAAGAATCCTATAGATTGGTTCCTTCCAAACCGTTGTGATAGAAAAGAAGGACTTTGGATCAGGGGCTTGCTTCTCTTTGTACGGCTCTTTCTTAGCCTGCCCGTATTCCCTTCTCTCCTTGTATGTTTTTGGTTCTGGCTTATCCACCTTTTTGGCTGGTGCCTTGGGCTGCTCGGCAACAATCCTGCCATCTTCACGGAGTATGTCATCCTCCATTCTGGCGTGTTGCTCTATCCGCTCCATCATTTTGGCCAACGTTGCTACCGGATGTTTGTTCAATGAGCGGCGCAACTCACCCCGAACAGGTAAACCAGTTTTGAACGTTGCAATGGCGTATTCCTCACTGCAACTCTCAATCTCGTTGAAAGTTTCCCAGTACTTTTTTGCATAATCCCTGATTGGTTCGTTGTCTACTTGCCTCATCGTAGAGAGGCTTTCAAACGTCTTAGGAGCCTTTCTACTTGTTAAGAACCGAGCAGTGAATTCTTCGGCCAGCTGTCTCCATCCTCGTATGGAGCGCGGGGCCAGTTTGTGAAACCAAGATAAAGCGACCTTGCCTAGACTGGATGGGAACATTTTACACAGAATGGCATCATCACCGTCATGCATGAACATGGCCTGCTGGTAGTGCTGTATGTGAGCCACAGGATCCGTGTTTGTTTCGTAAAGCACGAATGCTCCATGCTTCACTCTGCTCGGCAACCTAGCCTCTTGTAACCTTCTTGAGAAGGGGGAAGCCGCTATGTTGCTTAGGGCCTTTCTTGCTGCTTCTCGTGCAGTTACTGTCCCATCCTTGAATTCTCTCGTCTTGTGAGACGCAGCCTTGGCCCAATCAGCATCAGGTCTCTCGTACCTGTCCCGGTGATGCTTCCTTTTTTCCTCTCCTTCAGGGGTGGAGCTCCGGTCCCTACTCCTCATTTTCCGTGAAAAAGCCCTTCGTCTTTCCGGTGTTCGGCTTCTGCTTCTGTCTCTCCTTTTTCGTGGAGAAACCTTATGTCGCCCCAGAGTAGGACTTCTACTCCTTCTTTCTCGTGAATGAGCCTGCCTTTGGACTACTAAAGTTCGTCTATCTCTCTCAGAATTCCTCCTTGAGAGTCCAGAATCTTCTGGGTGTTCTCGTACCCGCTGCAACTCTTGTATTTCGTACTCTCGTTTTTTAATCAAACGAGCATACTCCTCGATCTCCTTCCTCTTTCGGTCGAGGACATCTTCACTGTTATGTACACTCCTTGACTGCTCTACCGACGCCTCTCTTCAGTGAGACTTGCGTCTTCTCGTGGAGCCCGTAGCCGTCTTATCCTGTCTACCAGTGGGCTTTCTCGGAGCACCCGGTGGTGATTTATCTCCTCCATCACTTAACTGATTTTTTGGATTGAACGGTGTTGCTGGATCTTCTTCCATCATGATTGTTTTTCAAGGAAAATCGGTTTGATTTCCCACAGACGGCGCCAATTGTAGGGGGATGAAAACAATTGGTGCTCTGAACAGCACCAAACTGCAACGGCTTCACGTGCCTCTACACCGGAATCCTAGTTCTTCGTTAGAACCCTAATCTGCAAAACAGACAAGGGGTGAGTGCACCTTTGCTTTTCGTAGCAAAGGCCCTCCGATGCCAAAGTTAGTATCACTTACTGGTTTACAAACCCTAATTATCAGTAGGAAAGCAATAAGAGATAGCCAAATATCGCGTACCCCTTTTCCTCCAGGTTTACCTTGTATTTATAGACTCATAGATGCTTGCTCACGAAGCATCCTTATTATCCTAGGACTCTCATCACGTACAGGAATCCAGGATCTTTTGGGCACTTCTTTTGTTATCAGTTTACCAAAAGAGTCAGTTCAGGACTCTCTTCCATAACTGGCTAAACCTCGCACTCACATTGGGTAGCTATCCCAGATCCTTCATACTCGGGATCTCATCCCTTTATAGAATACTACCATTCTGGAATATCCCTATTACCTCACGCCTTAGGGCAACTCGTTCCCTTATCTGTATAATAGCTTAACCTTTTTGGGACTCTCAGTCCTTCTGGGACTCTTTCCCCTAATCAACCGAATACCCCACTCACGTTGGGTCTCTTGCATTGATCCTATATCCTCGGGATCCCATTCTTCTTTGGAGTCTTATCATTCTGGAGACTAATGGAGCATTCTTGCCGTGTTATTATTTAGGGCAACTTCTTCCACTGTTCGGCTACCTCTTTGCCGAACAGTCCTCCTGGACCAATGACCTCACGTGCAACTGGTCCTTGTCGTTATACTTGGACTGATAACTTCACATGTCTTTTGTCCTTTTCAGCCGAACAGACTGTATGGACCAGTAACTTCACGTGTCACTGGCCTTTTATCGTCGTTCATCTACTGCTCGGCGATAAGCCTTGTCTTGCTTATCACGTGCCCCTGTACAACACGTGTCTGGTGACTAATTGTACCTGTTCGGGAATACCTCCCTACAACCCCAATCCGATTTCCCGATCGTTTTACTTCTTTCTTTTCAGTTTCTTGTGTCCCCCGATGATGAATCAAGTCGCGAACAGTATTGAGAAAATGAAATGGTTTGAGTTTGGTGTGTATGGAACCCATCCCTAGCCCCAAAATGAAATGGTTTCAGTTTGACTCTCGCGCGACTCACTGAGTCACTCGCGCGATGCTCTACTTGCCAGGTGGTGGTCAAAGTCAAACATTGACTGATTGACCATCGCGGGGAAAATAGAACCATCACGCGATGGTCCCACTCCATCGCGCGATGGTCGACACCTGTCATATCCAGCTGGATTTTGTAATGATCAGGGGGCTACAGGTCTGTGTGACCCCGTTCCATCGACTGAACGGCGTTTGCAGGGCCATCCTTGCACCACCTAATCCCCCACTCTCCCATCAACTTTTGCACCTTACTTCTCTACCAAGTAAGTGCAGCCAGCATTGTTGGCTGGCTACATGACCTTGTCTCACCACCAATAAGCCCCCCCCTCTTCTATGAGAGGCCCCATTTGTTCTCTTTCAAAGGGGTTACCAAAAAAATCCTCAAAAGAAGAACAAGAACCATAACCTTGAGCTCTTCTTCTACCAAAATCACTACTACTTTCTTATTTACCAAAGCCACACCACCTCATTCAAGCCATATTCAAATCATTCAAGCAAAGGTATAATCTTTATCTTTACTGTTTTGATCCCTGAGGGGGGCTGACAGGGCCAAGGCTGGTAATCAATATCAGTCTTGGTCCCAAAGCCAGCAAATTTACGAGTTTATGAGAACAGCAGAACCCCCGCGCGAGATACCCACTCCATCGCGCGACGGTTCTCTGTTCGTGTGATATGGTTCTCGCGGGGATGGGATTCTTGCCTTGGTGTAAATATATGGTTTCATGTTTTCCTGCTTAATGATATTTGATATATCTCACTGTTTTGCATGCTAAAATCAATAGTTTGGCTTAGTTTACTTTCCTGGTCATGTTGGGATGCCCTTGGGTAGCTTCTGAATATGTCTCAGAACCTAGGCATGCAAAGTAATTCCTGGAAGTCTAGTCAGAATAGTCGCGCGATGATGTGACTCCATCGCGCGAGGGTTTTCTCTTTTTCAGTAATTGCTCTTGTATGGGCAGCTAGGCTCTCAGCCTCTGTTTTGATACCCTCACTGTTTAATGGTTGCATTTTATTCCAGTTGTGTTAAATTGTAAATAATGGTTTACTTTCAGTACATATAAACTGCTTGGTTTGACCCTGCGTGTGCACTGGTCCTTCCAGAACCCAGAAGGAGATAAAATTTAACCTGATGGTGACATGTCAATACTCGCGCGATGGTTTGAGTGTATCGCGCGATGGTTGGTTTGCATGTATAAACTTCTGTCCATACAAGTTAACCACTGTTCGTCATAAACTTAAAGCCATCGCACTGTTCTGGCATCCCAAAATCAATGTTAAATATTATCTCATTTATTTTTTTACCATTTCATGTATCCATGTCAAACATCCATCACATCCTGCAAATTGCTACAGTTTTAAATCCCCAAATTAACTGTTCCCCGCCCTAATTGGCTAAAAAATAATTAATAAAACGGAATCGCAAAATAAATATTTTCGCAAAAGCTTTAGTAGAGACCGATCTCCGGATTGGGCAAGAGGGGTGCCATAAAACCCTTCCCCTCTCGTAACCTGGCTCCCGAACCCAGATATGGTTATGACGGACTGGTTCCTTACCTTTTTCAAAATAAATAGCGCGGCAAGTGCTTCAAAATACGGTTCCTTGGGTGTCAGACCTTCAAACCCGAGTGGCGACTCTGTATTTTCGCGAGCGCTTGTCGTCCAGCTAAAAAGCGTTCCGGCGAACCGGTAGCACATTTCCTCTTCTCGAGGAGGGGAACGGAATCCCTTCCCGAAGGTAGGAAAAACAAACCCGAGGCAATCGCATTGCCCACAAGTACTTGGCTCATGCCCGATTGAAGTTTCAACCGAAAATAAGAAACCACAAAGTATGGATGCCGTGACACTGGCACTACCCAGGTTGAAGTGCGAAGTCACTATACACCACGGCGTACAAAGTTAAGGTGTCATGTCATCAATACTGAGTTGTTCCGAATTCAAAGTTGAAACTTCGAGAACGGAATAGTTAAAGGCTTAGACTATTTTGACATCTCTTAGTGTTAGTTGATCTATTCAAAGGATACACCCTCGAAAAGATTTCCGAGGATTTTGGCAGCGTTCGAACATCATGAGACAGACTCGTCTTTAGTTAGAGTCTAGGAGGACACTAATGACGATGACGTGTACATTGCATTACTCTTGTACATAGCTTGCTGCAGGAATGTCACTGAGCTTTCAAGTACTTTACTGTCTAGTTTGGAACCATTGCACCAAGCAAAAGAGTATCGAAAGGAAGAGCCAAACCTACTTGGGAACGTCTACACCAGAATCCGGTTCAAAGGCTTGTCAGGCTAGATTCCCTATCAGTCACAACGGAGGCTTCTCCAGGTTCACTATTGGCCAACCTGCAGTCGGGTTCGCCATCGATATTGCAAAAAGCCATGCTGCCGACTTCCCCATCTTCAGCTTCTTCATCAAGCTCCATTGAAAAACCTGTCATGGCAAATCAGCCGCAACCGCTCACTCTGGAAACCATGCTCATAAACCTCCAGAACAGTATCACTGTTATCCAATAGAGGGTCACTCAGACTGATGACTCCATCACTCGCCTGAATAACCTTATCAACACTCGTCTTCCACCAGCAGCTAAAGAGGAAGGCGAGGACGATGAGGATGTTCATGCAGAACCCGTCTTTGTCGAGGATCCAAACCGTGAAGGCCGTCTCATTGTTCAGCCCATTCTTAGAGAGGCTCGTGTTCCTGTTCCAAATCCAAACCCCACTGTCGTTAGGCCTGTTCAAAACCCTAACATAGCTACTGTCATGGCCAAGATGGCTAAGCTGGAAGAAGCTGTTTCAAAATCTGAGAAGATCAGCGCAGGGGGAATTGACCTAGATCGTCTCTGCTTATAGCCTAATGCTAGGCTCCCTGAGCGGTTCAAAATACCAGACTTCGTCAAATTCGATGGGAGTGGTGATCCGAAGACTCATCTACTAGGCTATCATGCTGCCATGAAGCTGCTAGGGGTGGAAAGTGAGGCCATATCTCAGGTTTTCCCTCAAACTCTCTCTGGGCCTGCCTTCCATTGGTTCATGTCGCTCGACATCTCCAAAAGAAGAACTTGGGAGGATGTTGGGGCTGCCTTTGTCTCGCAGTACAATTACAACTCTCAGCTCAAGATGACTACTCGTGAGTTAGAGTCCACCAAAATGGAAGCAAAGGAGTCCTTTGCGGATTTCGTTAAGAGGTGGAGAGCCAAAGCCGCATTGATGACTGATCGCCCGAGCGAGAGGGATCAATTCCGCATCATCTCACGCAATCTCCAGCCTGACTTCACCAAGCACCTCGTGCTCATTCAGGCATCTGCCAACTTTGAGACTTTCTTCGAGTCAGGCCTAGCCATTGAGGATGCACTGCAAAGTGGAATTTTGCCTAGGGGAGAGTCCTCCTCACAGAAAGCGAAGCCGCGGCCCTATTCTGGAAATAGTAGCACACTGTTTGGTAATAGCAACTACTCCAATACAACTACAAGTGGAAGCGATGCTCTGGCTTTCAACTCCAATCGTGCTACCAACATCAATCAGGTTCAAAACACCCAAAGCTACAGAGCTCGAACCCAACCTCGGAGTTTCTCTGTCTTTGAGGCACCTCTATCTGCAGTAATGGAAAAAAACTTGTCAAGTCTGGGCATCTCAAACCCTTGACCCCCACTTCCCCGCCAAAAGTCCTACCTTCTGGTTACAAGCCTCACCTTTTCTGTGCCTTCCACCAACTGCCTGGCCATCCCACTGACGCATGCTATCGTCTTCGACATGAGATTCAAGATCTCATTGACAATGGCACGATTCAAGTTCCACCAAAGCCCAACGTCATTTCTAACTCCTTGCCTCAACATAACTCTGACCCTCTGGTTGGTCAGATATCTGTCATCTTCACTCAAATCAACCCCAGCTCCACCATATTCAACCCTAGCCACTATGTCGTCCCAGAAAACCAACCCAAACCAATCGTATCCATCCCGTTCAAACCGGAGGTTAACATGATGGCTGTAGGTTGGGCAATTGAGGTCTTCACTGCCGACACCTAGATTGACAGTAATGAGGAGCTTGCAAAGGAGAAGACTGACCTGCTGAGGTCCATCGTTCAAAGGAGCACCGAGTAGGTTTGGTCAAAGAAGCTGAGGAAGCCGAAGTGTTGTTGCTTGGGCCTGACACCCGCTGGATCTTACCTTCCTTTTGTGGAAGCTAAGAGTAGCTATAAAAATTGCATTTTCAAACCGCGTCTAGTTTGCATTAGCATTTTGTCGGAGTCTGACACAGTAGCTGTCAAGTTGTCTAAGTCTAGCTCTGAGTCGGAGGTTGTGCCTCTTGGCCCTCCATGTCGTAGCTTCTATTCGAGTCTGTTGTACTTGGCAACCCCGAGGGGCTTTCCTTATGATATGCATTATCTTGTTTCTAAGTACTTTGCTGGCTTTTGAATAAACAGTGTCGACCCTAACGACGAAGGGATAGATTTCGATGGGGTCATCCCCAAGGAAATGTGTTCCCTCGCCGAAAGGGAAGACGAAAGGCATGCTCAGCCTATTAATTGAAATAGTAGTTTCAAATAAACTTGAAAGATGAGGTAGGCCTCTGAATGGTTCAAATTGGTTCAACACTGTCCACAGAGGAGCATTGTGCCCGGTCAGACAAGCTCAAAAAGTTCATCAACGTCTTAGCATGGTCTCACAAAGACACGCCTGGTGTTGATCCTGAGATAAAGGAACATCAAATCCCCCTGCTACCAGATGCCAAACCATGTAAAGCAAAGCTCAAAAGGTCCAGCGCCTCTACCATGTTCAAGTTTGCAGGAACAGCGTTCCGCCAACCACAAGTTAGAAAGTTCAAAATTGGCTTGGGGCAAGGCATGTCAACCGAAGCACTTTGGACCCTGTGCTATCAAAGCCATCTTGTCTGGGGCTGCAGCCAAACATCATCGACCTCAATGGCAACAAATTCAAATACCTTGGTGAACATGGATCAATTCGAAAGCCTTTTCCCTGAGAGAAGCTCGTTGGGCTGAAAACCCCAAGGGTGGGCAGTTCCAAGCAAAAATTAGAGCAGTCTGCTAGACCAAAACCTATGAAGGTAGTGTAGGCAAAAGTAAAGGCAATATTTGAAAGCTCGCTAGGCCGAAAACCCGAATGGGCGGTTTTAGGTAAAAGTTAGAGCATAAAAGGTGAGGTGAAATACTCGAGTGAACCTTTGCCTGAACTACGTTTTGACCTGATTCCCTAGCTTGGGATACGTAGGCAGTCTCTCCTTGAGACTCGGTCACAATCTATCAATTGGATCCATGGTTGACGTTTGGTACACATCAATGGTCGAAGAGGATCGAAGATCAAGCTGCATGGGAGGAGTCTGAAGGGGGAAAACCTTTTGCCTTTCAATTTTATTGCAAACTACTTCTTCAATTTCAAAGCTGAGCATAAAGCCTTAATAGAATTTAAGCATCAAAAATAGAACGAAATGCTGGTAAGGCCTAATGGCTCACAGTTTATTCTAAGTTCAACGAAGTCTGGTGTGAGCAGTTGCAGTAGCTTTGCAGTCATGTGCGCTAGTTTGAGGTTCACACGCACTTGTTCATAGTTATGTGCGTTGGTCTCAACCCTGCACGCGCTTTTTCAATTCGAGCAATAGTCAATAGCAGTCAGCTACTGCCTTCGAGTCCTATTCAAGGGGCTTTTGCCAAGTTTTGTCATACTGTGCAGACCTAATGTGACTGCACGGGAGTGTCGGCTTCAATCCAGGCCAATATGTGTCTTTATTTGCGTCTTATGTTCGTTTTTGTGGCATTTTTCTAGATTTCAATCCATTGTCATGTCGAGATGCTTTTCTCAGTTCTATTAGTTCATCCAGGTCACAGTACATATGTTTGACCTTACAAGTGTCAGTTTCACCTGTCCAAAGGACTATTGTGAGTTTTGGCACGTTAATGCCCAAAATTTCATTATTTTCCACGTGTCTAAGGATCCGCATCATTTCCTGGGGATTTTATTTTCGTTCAAGCTAGGCGAGTCTATACATATTTGTGTCTGTGTGTCGACTCAGTTCACTTGTCAATGCAAATTAGATATTAGCGCATGGTTTATATGTCAATAAACTTATCAATGCAATTTTTACATTGCTACCCTAGCTTCTGTAATTCGCAAGCAGTGGAATCTCTTGAAACAACAAGGGCACATTAGCTTAAGGCCAAGGAAAGCATATCTTTGGGGCTTATCTGCCCAAGCATCAAAGAAGGGGCATGTAGGCCCAATGCCACATCGCTATATGTCAACTGGGCACGCCAGCCCGCTCACCATCTCTCTATCTGGATGCACATCTCAGAAGCAAAAGACAGTAAAGTACTGGGGCTTAGTGGTAGTCCTTAGGCATCGTTGTTCTCCTAAGAGTCGCCCTTAGCTAGGGTTTGCATTTTCAATTCGTGCATTTTGTTAGTATACATCTTTGCATATTGTGTATGTCAGTTGTTGAAAGCAGGTACAATCTCTCTAAAAACCAAAGGATGCGATGCAATCTCCTATAGTTTTGTTCTGTTTGTTCAGCGGAGGAAATGGAAATCTCCCTAACACACGATTTGTTTCCCGAAGGATGCGATGCAATCTTCTACAGTTTTGTTCTCGTCGATCAGTGGATGCAAAGAAATCTCCATAATCCATGATTTGTTTCCCGAAGGACGCGATGCAATGTCCTCCGGTTTTGTTCTGTTTGTTTAGTGGAGGCAATGGAAATCTCCCTAACTCTCGATTTGTCTGCCGAAGGATGCGATGCAATCTCCAGCGGTTTTGTTATTGTTGGTCAGCGGATGCCAAGAAATCTCCCTGAGTTCATGATTTGTTTGCCGACGGATGCGATTGAAAATCTCTTGCGGCATTCTTCGCATGGCAGGATGCGATAAAATCTTCTGCGGAACAAATCAACGACAGTCGGTCCTGCCCAATCTCCAACGGCTTGATCATTTTGTATAGCGATCCGCCCTTTCAAATCAGTGACAGTCGGTCCTGTCCAATTCAATGGTTCGATCATTTTTTATAGTGATCCACCCATCCAAATCAACGACAGCCGGTCCTATCCAAATCTCAACGGCTCGATCATCCTGAAGAATGATCTGCCCCGTCTCAAATCAACGACAGCCGGCCCAGTCCAAATATCAGCGGCTCGATCATCCTGAAGAATGATCTTGGTGTCTCAAATCAACGACAGCCGGTCCTGTCCATATCTCAACGGCTCGATCATTCTGCACACTGATCTGCCCGTCTCAAATCAACAACGATCAGCCATATCATCATTCTCAATTCAGCGATGATCAGCGATATCATCAATGACAATCAGCCATCGCCTGTCTCTATCCATTCAGCGATGACAACCTGTCTCCGTATCGCCTGTCTCTGTCCATTCAGCGATGACAACCAGCCATGTCGCCTGTCTCTGCCCATTCAGCGACGACAATCAACCACGTCGCCTATCTCTGCCCATTCAGCGACGACAATCAGTCATCGCCTGTCTCTGTCCATTCAGCGATGACAACCTGTCTCCACATCGCCTGTCTCTGTCCATTCAGCGATGACAACCAGCCACGTCGCCTGTCTCTGCCCATTCAGCGACGACAATCAACCACGTCGCCTATCTCTGCCCATTCAGCGACGACAATCAGCCATCGCCTGTCTCTGTCCATTCAGCGATGACAACCTGTCTCCACATCGCCTGTCTCTGCCCATTCAGCGATGACAACCAGCCACGTCGCCTATCTCTGCCCATTCAGCGACGACAATCAACCACATCGCTTGTCTCTGTCCATTCAGCGATGACAACCAGCCAAATCGTTCGTGTTTGCCCCGATCAACAACGATCAGGATATCGTACGATGGTCCGCCCATTTGTAACTAATTGTTCCCCAGAAGAGTCTGCCTCGGCCTGCCCTGACCGACTACCTCTACATCAGTCTAGCTTCAAACGCATCTTCCAGCAGCCTTATTGCTCTATCTCGGATGGTCTTTGATAACTAGATTGGCTCTGATTCCCAACAGATGGAATTCAACCTGCCTGACACAACCTACCCGTGTTTGTTGGAATACTTCGTGTCGAGGATAGCTTGATCTCCAGCAACGACGGCCTATCCCGTCCAAATCTGCAACGATAGCCTATTCTGTCCAAATTCGATCAACAAGCAGCGATTCACTCGTCCACTTCTACTTCCATCCCTGGCAATGGACAGCCAGTCCATTCCACCGATTAGGTTCCTTAAGTTTACTTGTCTACTTTACTAGTATACTTTGCTCTGGATTGCCTTGAGGGGTGTCTAGAACTCTTTGACGCTACTTGTACCAAGTTGATGGTGCTTCATGTGCCGTCAAAGAGGGGCTACTGTAGACACCCCAATCTGGGCTTCCAGATTAGTTTACTTACGGTTTTTGATTTCCCGATGATGAAATGGATCAAGAACACCCTGGGAATGATAGCGTGTTTGAGCTTTAAGTGTTTACAAAACCCTTGAACCTAACCTAGCCTAAGCCACTTCAAAAACTAAAAACCCTACCATTGCGAGCCAGGGTGAAACCATCACGCGCCGGGGCGCACCATCGCGCGACAGACTGACTCCGTCATGCGCCGGTCCAACCTACCACCAACCTTTTTGAAGGAGGACAGTTGGCCACCAATGCAACTTCAGCCAGGCCTCGTGGACTGACTGAGCTCCTTCTCTCCTGACACCAACCAGATCCTCCATCTCCTCCTATATATATCCCCCTTTGTTTCTCTTTCAAAGGGTTCAAGAATTTCAAAGGGTTACATGCATTCATGCCCTAAGTTACAACCATCCAAGAGCATACCATCCAAGAACATAGCTTGTTCTTTGCTTCTACTATTCAAACACATCAATCAAGCCTCAAACACATCAAAGCTCAACACCTTTCAAACCCAATTTAGGTATAGCTTACCTTTTGTTTACTGCTCTGATCTCTTAGGGGGGCTGGCAGGGCCAAGGCTGGTAATCAATACCAGTGCTGGTCCTAAAGCTAGCAAGGTTTCAAAAACCGTCATGGTAGGAACCAGCGCGCGATGGTCCCACTCTCTCGCGCGACACTCCGGTGCTGCATGAGATGGACCGCCTGGGGATTGGTGTCCTATTGTCTTCTATTTATGTATATATAGATCACTCTGCAAGCATGATAATAATCAGTTTACTGCTTTTCTTTGTTAGAAATTGCTAGCTGTAGTTCAATTTGCATGTCTGCTGTTTTGGAGTACCCCTGGGATCATTCTGGACCTATCCCAGAACCTAGAAATGTGTAAACCAAACATTGGTCAGCACCAGCGCGCACCATCGCGCGCTAGACTGGCTCCCTCGCGCGATAGTGCGCCAGGGCACATCCTCGCGCGACAGATTGAGTCCATCGTGCGACAGTTTGCCTATGACCAGTGAATGGCCTTGCACATGTAGCTCGGCCTTAGGCCATTATTTTGTCTCCACACTGTTTATGGGGTGTCTTATTAATTTGTAGGGTTTTTCAGCTTTTAAACTGTATATTATGCTGATTATAATTGCGTGCTTTGTCCTGGGTGTGCACTGGTCTTTCCAGAGCCCAGAGGGTTTGAGAATAAGAGCTGGGGGTTTGAGTTCACCGACGCGCGCGTGTCTTGGAGTTGTGCGCGCCGGAGTGAACAGCATGCAGTGACTTGTTAGTGCATACTAGTTTCTTCCTGCGCACGTCACTCCAAAACAGGGCCTTCCAGTTTGTTTAAACTCCCACAGCAGTCTGTTCTCATCCTATACTAACTGTTCATCTATGCTATCATTCACATCCTGCAAACTGTTACAGTTTTAATCCCTTTAACTGTTCTCTCGCCCTAATTGGCTAAAAATTGATTAATCAAACAGAATCGCAAACAAACATTTGTCGCAAATGCTTAAGTAGAGACTGATCTCCGGATTAGGCGAGAGTGGTGCCTTAAAACCGTTCCCCTCTCATAACCTAGCTCCCGAACCCAGATATGGTTATGACGGACTGGTTCCTTAACTTTTTCAAATCAAACAGCACAGTAAGTGCTTCGAAATACGGTTCCTTGGGTGTCGGACCTTCAAACCCGAGTGGCAACTCTGTATTTTCGCGAGCGCTTGTCGTCCAGTTTCAAAAGCGGTCCCACGAAACGGTGGCTCTTTCTCTTTGGGGAAGGGAACGGAATCCTTCTTCCCTAAAGGAAAAAAGGGGCACACATGCCCAGTGGACTCTAACCTGGTTGTGTCACAAGCCAACGGTGATTGGAAGGTCAAAGAGGAGAAACTAAAGCCATATCATCAGAAATTGGAAGACCTCATCCTCACTTCAACAAGGTGGCCTTCACTCACGTACCAAGGCTTGAAAATCGATTCGCAGATGCATTAGCAACACTAGCATCCATGGTCGAAATCCCTATCGGTGTAAAGTTGAGGCCAATTGTGATTGAACAAAAGGATACGCCAGTCTATCAGCACGTCATGGTAGTTGATGAACCCGAATACGGGCACCCTTGGTATTACGACATTTGGAGATTTGTGGAAAGAGGAGAATATCCCGCAGAGACAAGCAAAAAGGACAAAATTGCCCTTCAGAGAATGGCCGCGCAATACATCATTTGTGGGGGGAGCTTATATCGAAGGTCACATTGTGGCATGCACAAGTTATGCATCCAAGGTGCAAAAGCAAGAAGAGTGATGGAAGAAGTCCATGAAGGAGTGTGTGACCCTCACATGAATGGTATGATGCTCGCCAAGAAAATTACGTGCGACGGTGTCACAAATGCCAAATCCATGCCAACTTGACTCATGTTCCGCCATCTGAGCTACATCAGATGACTTCACCTTGGCCTTTCTCGGTATGGGGAATCGACGTCATTGGAAGGATCGTACCAGCCGCTTCCAACGGTCATAAGTTTATCCTCGTAGCCATTGATTACTTCATGAAGTGGGTACAAGCTGCTTCATACGCCACCCTGACTGCGGTATAGGTCGCTCATTTCATCAAACAGAATGTCATCTACCGGTATGGGTCCCTTAGGCATTCGTATCTGACAATGGGGTACACTTCAAGGGGCGAGCTAGAGAAGTCTTGGATGAATTCTAAATCCAAGTGCACAAGTTAACAACCTACCGGCCGCAGACCAATGGAGCTGTAGAAGCTGCCAACAAGACAATCAAAGTCATCCTGGAAAAGACCATTCAATCCGTAAGAAATTGGCATGAACAGTTGCCACTAGCCTTATGGGGATACCGAACGTCTGTGCGTACACCAACAGGAGCGACCCCCTACTCCCTGGTCTACGGAATGGAGGCCGTGCTCCCTATAGAATTGGAAGTTCCATCTCTTCGAACCATGATCAAATGTGAAATCCAAGAAGCGGAATGGTTAAGTAACCAATTCGCAGAGCTCATGTTGTTTGATGAGCGCTAGCTAAGGGCTCTCTACCACATCCAAGGGTACCAAAGGAGGATTGCACGCGCATTCAACAAGAAGGTAAAGTTCAGAGACCTGTCAGAAGGTGACATGGTTTTAAAAGAAATTCGGGCACCAGTCTGTGACCCGCGTGGGAAATTTCGACCGAAGTGGGCTTGACCATACATCATCAAAACTATCTTGACAGGAGGAGATACACAGCTCATTGATTTGGACGGGAACGAATTCGCGACTTTGGTCAACCTGGATCAACTCAAACGTCGTTACTGCTGAGAGAAGTTCGCTGGGCTGAAAACCGCAAGGGCGGGCAGACCCAGGAAAAAATTAGAGCAGCAGCCTGCTAGGATGAAAACCCGCAAGGGCATCCTAGGCAAAAGTTAAGGCAAACAATAAATGAGCTCGTTAGACCGGAAACCCGAAAGGGCGGTGCTAGGCAAAACTTAGAGCGCAAAAAGAGATTGTCAAAACCAGAGCGGACCTTAGCCTGAACTATGTTATGACCTGATTCCTTTACCACAAGGATACGTAGGCAGCCTCACTCTGAGGCCCGGTCACCACCATTTCAAAATAAAAATCCAGGGCGGAGGAATGTAATGCACTGAATCAAGGAAGGGGAGACCCTTCATAACTCGTTTTATTATAGTAACTGCTTCTAATACATAAGGCTGAGTACAACTTTCAAAAGACAAAACAACACAATCAAAGGCGGGTCCATGATTTATTTCTTGGTTAGGATAGTAGATTTGAGTCATTTTCCAGCTCTTGTTGTAATATCTCTCCTTAGCCATTTCTGGTAGCTCCCGCGAACCATCACGGAAGGATAGGGATGTGCATCGGTCACCTCACTGGCCCTCCAAGATCGTTGATAGTTGCAAAGGATGGAATGGCAGAATAAAGGCAATATGACAGCAACCACAGCTTCTGCGGGGACCTCTTGTCTAAGGCCAAGTTGGCGTTGAATCCGTTATGGGATGTAGAAAGTGAAGGCCTCCAAACCAGCAAGGACGACCCACTGAGGGCCCATAACATGCACAGTCATGGAAAGGAGGTCTAACCATGAACACCTCCAAGAAATAGTCTCGACTCGAAGAAGCCTAAAGAAATCAACCCACTCAGGAATCCGCCTGTCTGCAAACTCAAAGCATCGGAGAGACAACAGTCTAGCCTCATGTCCAATTTCCAGGAGGAATAGTCAGCACATTCACCTTGTCATAAAGCCAGATCTATAGAAGAGTGAAAACAAGTCAGAAACCCTATAAAGCCTAACCGAGCGTTGAGGTAAAATGAGAACGTGGGAGAAACCCAAAAAAGGAGACCAGAGTGAGAAGCCGACCTGTAGGAGGAGAGGAGTACCCCAGAAAACCTCAGTCTCTCCAGAGCAAACTCTATCCAAGCCCATCAAAGTTTCAGCCAAAACCATTGGAACCACATCTTTTCGAGCCTCAATTTGAACGCCAACGCTGACCAAAGCGGAGCTAGCATGGCCAGTAGGGGACACTAAGAGGTAGGCCGCAAGCAAGCACATGCAGAGCGCAGTCATCCGCCGAGATTGATAAGTTGTGTCTGCAAGATCACCGGAAGGAGAGAACATTTCAATAAGTCGCATCACATTGAGGCGACCATCGCTCACTAAGAAGTAAGCAGCGCCACTACCTAGTCCAAGGGCTGCGGATAGAACCTTGTGGACACTCTCACGCACCAGAGGAATAATGACTTCCCCCGAACCAAAGCCTCCCAGATAAGCACGAAATTCCTCCACAGTAGGGCAAAGTTCTTGTTCGCCGAAATGAAATACATGAACTTCCGGATCCCAGAAGACCGCGGCTGCCTTCAGAAATTCCGAACGAAGACGAATGTTGCGGAGATACCTCATGGAGTAGAGGCCGTGAGCTCGGAAGTTGAGCCAATCAACGCCCTCCATCGAAACCAACCACGGGTGGAGCGAGCCGGTGAGAGAGAGAGCCATGGGAAGGGGAAGCAAAATGAGATCTAAATATGGTAGGAGACATTTGAGGTCAAGGGCTTGAATTCAAAAGTGCTTTGGGTTCCAAAAGAGCAAGTTTTCCATGAGTCCTACATAAGGAAAAGCTTGGGAAAGGAATGCATGCATGCATGCACAGGTTCGGAAATACCATTGCATGGGTCAAACCTCAAACCCCGAGCAGTCTACCTTGGGAAACAGCAAAATGCAGACTGTCAGGAAAATAACCACGCGCGGCACGTTAGGGTCACGCACGGCATAGTGGGTACTGAAAAAAACACCGCGGCATAACACCAATGTACCGTGAAATCGAGAGAAGCCACGCATGGCATTTTGAAGAGATGCGCGGCATATTGTGTCTGCATTTTTGCAGTTTTTGACAGCAAAGGCATGAAGTGGGTTTGGGACACTTTGAGGCATTTTTAAGCAGCAGCACTCATTGCAATAGGCATATGGGACTTCGGGGATGTTTCGCTTCGAGTCAATTCCTGAGATTCAAGGACGTGGCACAAAAACTTTCTAAAATCCCGTTTTCAAGTCATGTCAAAGTACCAAATCACGTTTCGAGCAGTTCTAAGCTGATTCCTTGAGTCCTACAGGTCGATATGGTCAAAAGTGACTTAGTCCAAGTTCCGGTCCGAGTCCCTAGCCAAGATTTGAAGTTGTCTCCTTTCAAAATCAACGTTTTCTTAGTTTTAAGTGTTTTCTGAGTATAAGGACAAACTTCTAAGACACCCCGTGGGTGTAGACACCCCAATCTGGGCTTCCAGAATAGTTTACTTACAGTTTTTGATTCCCCGATGATGAAATGGATCAAGAACACCCTGGGGATGATAGCGTGTTTGAGCTTTGAGTGTTTGCAAAACCCTTGAACCTAACTTAGCCTAAAGCCACCTCAAAAACCAAAAACCTTACTGGTCTGCGCCAGGGCGCAACCATCCCGCGCCAGGGCGCACCATCGCGGGATAGTGCGCCAAGGGCGCACCATCGCGTGACAGACTGACTCCGTCGCCCGATGGTCCAACCTACCACCAACCTTTCTGAAGGAGGACAGTTGGCCACCAATGCAACCTCTGCCAGGCCTCGTGGACTGGCTGAACTCCTCTGTTTCCAACAAAATTCACCTCCTTCTCTCCCTATAAATACCCCACTCTTTCTTCCATTGAAGGGGTTCCAAAAAAAAGGGTTTCAAAAGGATTAGTAAAAATCCCAAGTTTCAAAGAACATAGCTTGTCCTTCTTTCAACCGTCCAAAAACACCTCATTCAAGTTTCAAACTTCAAAGCTCAATCATCCGTTCAAACTCGATCTAGGTATAGCATACCTTCTGTTTTCTGTTCTGATACCTGAGGGGGGCTGACAGGGCCAAGGCTAGTAATCAATACCAGTCCTGGTCCTAAAGTTGGCAAGGTTTCAAAAACTGTCATGGTAGGAACCAGTGCGCGATGGTCCCAGTCTCTCGCGCGACACTCCGGTTCTGCATACGATGGACCGCGTGGGGATTGGTGTCCTACTGTTTTGTGTTGTATTTTGTATATAGATCACTGTTAAGCATGTTAAAAACCAGTTTACTGCTTTCCTTCGTTAGAAATTGCTAGCTCTAGTTGAATTTGCATGTCTGTTGTTTTGGAGCACCACTGGGATCATTCTGGACCTATCCCAGAACCCAGAAATGTGTAAACCAAACACTGGTCCGCGCCAGGGCGCAACCATCCCGCGTCGGGGCGCACCATCGCGCGACAGTGAGCCAGGACGCACCATCGCGCGCTAGGGCGCATTCTCGCGCGATAGAGTGAGTCCATCGCACGATAGTTTGCCTTTGACCAGTGAATGACCTTGCACGGGTAGCTCGGCTTTAGGCCATTATTTTGTCCCCACACTGTTTATGGGGTGTTTTGTCAATTTGTAGGGCTTTACAACCTTTAAACTATTTATTATGCTGCTATATAAACTGCGTGGTTTGTCCTGGGTGTGCATTGGTCCTTCCTGAGCCTAGAGGGTTTGAGAATTAGAGCTGTGGGTTTGAGCTCACCGGCGCGCGCTTCTCTTGGAGTTGTACGCGCAAGAGTGAATAGCATGCAGTGACTTGTTCAGTGCATGCTGGTTTCTTCCTGCGCACGTCACTCCAAAACAGGGGCTCCCCAGTTTGTTTGAACTCCCACAGTAGTCTATTCTCATCCTATACTAACTGCTCATCCATGCTATCTATCACATCCTGCAAACATGTTACAATTTTAATCCCCTTTTAACTGTTCCCCCGCCCTAATTGGCTAAAAAATTGATTAATCAAACAGAATCGCAAACAAACATCTTTCGCAAATGCCTAAGTAGAGACCGATCTCCGGATTGGGCGAGAGGGGTGCCATAAAACCCTTCCCCTCTCGTAACCTGGCTCCCGAACCCAGATATGGTTATGACGGACTGGTTCCTTAACTTTTTCAAATCAAACAGCGTGGCAAGTGCTTCGAAATACGGTTCCTGGGGTGTCGGACCTTCAAACCCGAGTGGCGACTCTGTATTTTTGCGAGCGCTTGTCGTCCAGCTAAGAGCGCTCCCGCGAACCGGTACCATTTTCTCTTCTCAAGGAGGGGAATGAAATCCCTTCACCGAGGAAAGAGAAAATCGGGCATCCGCATGCCCACAGTGGCGACTCTGCTGGGGATCGAATCAATATTGGTTTATACTTAGAATTTAATACGCTTGAGTACAATCCCACAAAAGTCTGTCAAAATAGTGAGCTTCGCATTGCTAAAAAAAGGATTGGTGATTTAACAGGACCTCGTGTCTGGCCATCTTGCCTGGGGTTTTTCGATTATTCTCTCGTATAGTTTCTTCTAAGTATTGATCAATAAAGAGAGCCAAATTTGAAAAGGCATTTTGTGAATTTGCGATTCTGTTCTATTAATCAACTTTTTAGCATTCTCATTTGCATCGATGTGGGATAAGCCTCGTTGGATCGTTTTGGCAATCCGGCACGGTTTACCGGAGCCTGGGGACCCCGAATGACCAACAACCTTCGACGATGATGGGTCATTCTACCGTTCGACTATTGCTCTGCGATTACGCGGGTAACGGGAGGTATATCTTTTGCCGTAGTCCGAGGAACCTGTTACAAGCCAAAACCAGCCTTTGCATATACAAAGCATTAGAACTCTCCAAACTAGAACAGGTACCTACAGGGTAAGATTACTTGCATCTAACCCCCATATACTGTCTACGTGTTACTGATTTCCCTATCGCATGTACTGTACATACATTATTTTGCATAGGAGCATGCTTAGAGTGGTTCTTTCTTTCGAGTTTGTCTTGCGCAGTCTAAGACGTTGTTGGACTTAATGAGGAGTCGTTCATTCTGTCGAATGTTTGTTATCAATCGCAAAGTCCTTAGTTCAAAGAAACTTTGAGAAATCAAAATTTACTACATCCTTGGCTCATGCCCGGTTAAGAATTCAACCGAAAATATGGAACAACAAAAGTAGTGATGCCGTGCCATTGGCGCCACCCAGGTTGAAGTACGAAGTCACTATACACCACCGTGTTCAAGGTTAAGGTGCCATGTCATCACCACCGAGTTGTTCCAGATTCAAAGTTGAACCTTCGAATGGGACTAGTCAAAGATTTAGTCTATTTTGACATCTTTTAGGATCTAACGATCTACTCAGGGACACATCACCGAAAAGAACTCTGAGGATTCTGACAATATCTGAAATTCGTGAGACAAACTAGTCTCTGTTTTTGTACATACATACTGTTTTGCGTAGAAGCATGTTTAGGGCGGCTTCTAGGTTGTCTCTCTTTCGAGTCTGTCTTATGCCTATTAAGACGCTGTCATAGCCCAATGAAGAATCATGCATCTTGATGGTGCATGTTGTCAATTTTCAAAGTCCTTAGATCAACAAGACTTTGGGAAATCAAACATTTTTAAGTCTTTGGCTCATGCCCGATTGAAGTTTCAACCTAAAATAAGGAACCACAAATTATGGATGCCGTGTCATTGGCACTACCCAGGTTGAAGTGCGAAGTCACTATACACCGCGGCGTACAAAGTTAAGGTGCCATGTCATCAATACTGAGTTGTTCCGAATTCAAAGTTGAAACTTCAAGAATGGAATAGTCAAAGGCTTAGACTATTTTGACATCTCTTAGTGTTAGTTGATCTATTCAAAGGATACACCCTCGAAAAGATTTTTGAGGATTCTGGCAGCGTCTGAACATCATGAGACAGACTCGTCTATAGTTGTAGAGTCTAGAAGGACGCCGACGATGACGTGTACATTGCTTTATTCTTGTACATAGCTTGCTGCAGGAACGTCACTGAACTTTCATTACTTTACTTTCAAAGCTTCGGGTCATTGCATCGTCAGAGAGTACCAAATAGAAGAGCCAAACCTACTTGGGTTAGTCTGCCGGGGTTGTTACACCTTCGCTTCCAAGGTTATATCACCTACCTCGTTCATCAATTCAGAATGGCAGCACAAATGGAGCTAGCTGAGCTCAAGAAAGCTGTAGAGGAATTGGGTCACAAGATGGACAAACAGATGATTATGGTCCAGGGACTCGTTGGCCTCATTACCTCTACAGCCCCGCAGCCAGATATAGGGCCAATCAAAGAACCTCCTCAAGCCTACCACTCTCCAACGGTTGGAATCAAACTATGCTCAGGAGACATGTTCAACGACCTGGTTGAATTCCATGAGGCTAGGACTCACTCGAAGGAGGACGTTGATTCCTTTGTCGAAGCCATTGCCAAAGGGGAGGACAATCTTAGTGATGAATTCAGCCCCGAGGGCAAAAGAATGCATCCTATTAATGAGGCAATGTGTTGCAACTGCAAAGCAAACAAGGTCCTGCTTTGAACTCTCAATTCACTCGTCGGAACTCACCGAGGGTTCTCATGTTTCGATGCACCTTTGGCCTCGGTCTATGAGAGGCTCCTCGATGCTGGTTCCATCAAGCCCCTCAATCCAACTTCATTGCCCAAGAATCCCTCTGCCAACTTCAAATATAACCTCTTTTGCACCTACCATCAAATGCCTGGCCATTCAACCAATGCCTGTTTTCGACTTCGACATGCCATTCAAGATCTCATCGATTGTGGCATCATCCTAGCCCCATCTCCGTCAAAAGTTACCATATCCAAACCTATCCCCAATATCATCCCAGAAAATCAACCCAAGCCGACTATACCCATCCCATCCGAGCTCGAGGATAGCTTCCTGGCCCCAGTTTGTGAAATTGGGACTTTCTCTGCCAACATCTGGACTGACAATGATGAGGGGCTTGCAAAGGGGAAAACTGACCTGCTGAGGTCCATTGATCAAAGGAGCACCGAGTAGGTTTGGTATAAGAAGCTGAAGTGCTGTTGTTTGGACCTGACACCTGCTGGATCCTACCTCTTTTTGTGGAAGCTAAGAGCAGCTATTAAAATTGCATTTTCAAACCGCGTCTAGTTTGCATTGGCGTTTTGTCTGAGTTTGACGCAGAGTCTTTTGAGTTTGTCTAAGTCTAGCTCTGAGTCGGAGGTTGTGCCTCTTGGCCCTCCACGTCGTAACTTTTGTTTCAAGTTTTGAGTCTGCTATACTTGGCAACCCCGAGGGACTTTCTTTATAATATGCTTTATCTTGCTTCTAAGTACTTCGCTGACTTTTGAATAAATTGTGTCGATCCTTGACGACGAAGGGATAGATTTCGATGGGATCCTTCCCAAGGAAATGTGTTCCATCGCCGAAAGGGAAGACGAAAGGCATGCTCAGCCTATTAATTGAAATTGTAGTTTTCAATAAGCTTGAAAGATGAAGTAGACCCTCGAATGGTTTAACACTGCCCCAAAAGGAGCATTGCGCCCGGTCAAACAGGCTCGAAGAATTCATCGACATCTTGGCATGGTCTCTCAAAAGACACGCCTGGTGTTGATCCTGACATAAAAGAAGCATCAAATCCCCCTGCTATCGTGTGCCAAACCATGTAAAGCAAAACTCAGAAGGTCCAGCACCTCATACCATGTTCAAACTTGTAGGAACAGCGTTCCACCAAGTACAAGTATAAGTTAGAAAGTTCAAAATTGGCTTGGAGCAAGGAGTTTCAACCAAAGTGCTTTGGACCCTGTGCTATCAATGCCACTTTATCTGGGGCAGCAGCCAAACATCATAGATCTTGACGGCATCAAAATCAATACCTTGGTCAACTTGGATCAATTCAGAAGCCTTTTCCTTGAGAGAAGCTCGTTGGGCTGAAAACCCCAAGGGTGGGCAGTTCCAAGCAAAAGTTAGAGTAGCCTGCTAGACCAAAAACCTATGAAGGTGGTTTAGGCAAAAGTAAAGGCAATATTTGAAAGCTCACTAGACCGAAAATCCGAATGGGTGGTTCTAGGCAAAAGTTAGAGCGTAAAAGGTGAGGTAAAACACACGAGTGAACCTTGGCTTGAACTACGTTTTGACCTGATTCCCTAGCTTGGGATACGTAGGCAGTCTCTCCTAGAGACTCGGTCACAATCTATCAATTGGATCCATGGTTGACATTTGGTACACATCAAAGGTCGAAGAGGATCGAAGATCAAGCTGCATGGGAGGAGTCTGAAGGGGGAAACCTTTCATCTTTCAAGTTTATTGCAAACTACTATTTCAATTTCAAAAGCTGAGCATAAAGCCTTAAAAGAATTTAAACATCAAAAACAGAATGAAATGCTGGCGAGGCCTAACGGCTCACAGTTTATTCTAAGTTCAGCGAAGTCTGGTGTGAGCAGTTGCAGTAGCTTTGCAGTCATGTGCGCTAGTTTGAGGTTCACGCGCACTTGTTCATAGTTATGTGCGTTGATTTCAACCCTGTGCGCGCTTTTTCAATTCGTGCAACAATCGATAGCAGTCAGCTACTACCTTCAAGTCCTATTCAAGGGGCTTTTGCCGAGTTTTGTCATACCATGCAGACCCAACATGACCACACGGGGGTGTCGGTTTCAGTCCGGGCCTATATGTGTCATCATTTGCGTCTTATGTCCCTTTTTGTGGCATTTTTCTAGTTTCAGTCCATTGTCATGTCGAGATGCTATTCTTGGTTCTATTTGTTCGTGCAGGTCATTGTACAGCTATTTTGACCTTACGCAAGTGTCAGTTTCATCTGTCTAAGAGGATATTTGAGTTTGGCACGTTAATGCCCAAAATTTCATTATTTTCCATGTGTCTAAGGATCCGCATCGTATCCTGGGGTCTTTCTCCCTTTTTGTTCAAGCTAGGCACGTTTTTACATGTATGTGTGTCTGTGTACAACTCAGTTCACTTGTCAATGCAAAGTAGATATTAGCGCATGGTTTATATGTCAATAAACTGGAAAAATGAAAATTTTATATTGTTACCCTAGTTTCTGTAATCCACAAGCTGTGGAAATCTCATGAACGGCAGGGGCACGTCGGCCCAAGGCCAAGCAAAGCACATCTCTGGGGCACGTCTGCCCATGCATCAAAGGAAGGGGCACACATGCCCAATGCCGCTATATGTCAACTAGGGCTCACCGTTCCTATTCAATATCTCTATGTCTGGGTGCGCATCTCAGAAGCAAAAGACAGTAAAGTACTGGGGCTCAGTGATAGTCCTTAGGCATCGTTGTCCTCCTAGGAGCTGCCCTTAGCCTGCATCTACATTTTCAATTTGTGCATTTTGTTTGTATACATCATTGCATATTGTGTATGTCAACTGTTGAAAACAAGAAGGTGGCCAGAATGGTTACCATTAAGTCTTTGTTTGCCAAAAGGATGGGATGTAATCTGCTGTGGTGTTGTTCTCGTTGGTCAGCGGAGGCGATGGAAATCTCCCTGAATCCACGATTTGTTTGCCAAAGGATGCGATGCAATCTCCTGCGGTGTTGTTCTCGTTGGTCAGCGGATGCGAAGAAAATCTCCTTGAATCCACGATTTGTTTGCCAAAGGATGCGATGCAATCCCCTGCGGTGTTGTTCTCGTTGGTCAGGGGATGCGAAAAAATCTCCCTGAATCCTCGATTTGTTTGCCAAAGGATGCGATGTACTTTCCTGCGGTATTGTTATCTTTGGGTAGCGGAGGCAATGGAAATCTCCTTAACTCTTGATTTGTTTACCGAAGGATGCGATGCAATCTCCTACGGTTTTGTAATCATTGGTTATTGAAGGCAATGGAAATCTCCCTAACTCTCGATTTGTTTGCCAAAGGATGCGATACAATCTCCTGCGGTTTTATTATTGTTGGTCAGCGGATGTGAAGAAATCTCCCTGAGTCCACGATTTGTTTGCCGACGGATGCGATTGAAAAATCTCTTGCGGCATTGTTCACATGGCAGGATGCGATAAAATCTTCTGCGGAACAAATCAACGACAACCGGTCCGGTCCAATCTCCAACGGCTCGATCATTTTGTATAGTTATCCACCCTGTTAAATCAACGACAGCCGGTCCTGTCCATTTCTCAATGGCTCGATCATTCTGCACACTGATCCGCCCGTCTCAAATCAACGACAGCCGGTCTTGTCCAATTCTCAACAGACTCCATCATTTTGTATAGTGATCCGCCCTTTCAAATCATCGATAGCTGGTCCTGTCCAATTCTCAACGACTCGATCATTTTGTTTAGTGATCCGCCTTTCCAAATCAACGACAGCCCATCCTGTCTGTAATGGCTCGATCATTTATACTGATGATCCTCCCATCCAGACTTCAATGGCTCGATCATTTATACTGATGATCCTCCCATCCTGTCAAATTCCTCAACGGTTTGATCACTCAGCTCATTGATCTCCCCGTCCGCATCAACGACAGCCGGTCTTACCAAATCCATCAACAGTATTTAGCCATATCGTCCATACAATCCACAACGACGATCAGATTATCGTCTGACGGTTTGTTCAATGGTCCGCACATCCGCAACTAGTTGTTCCCCAGAAGAGTCTGCCTCAGCCTGCCCTGACCGACTACCTCTACATCAGTCTAGCTTCAAACGCATCTTCCAGCAGCCTTATTGCTCTGTCTCGGATGGTCTTTGATAAGTAGATTGGCTCCGATTCCCAACAGATGGAATTCAATCTGCCTGACACGACCCACCCGTGTTTGTTGGAATACTTCCTGCCGAGGATAGCTTGATCCCCAGCAACGACGGCCCGTCCCGTCCAAATCTGCAACGACAGCCTGTTCTGTTCGAATTCGATCAACAAGCGGCGATTCACTCGTCCACTTCTACTTCCATCCCTGGCAATGGACAGCCAGTCCATTCCATCGATCAGGTCCCTTAATTTTACTTTTCTACTTTGCTAGTATACTTTGCTCTGGATTGCCTTGAGGGGTGTCTAGAATTCTTTGACGCTACTTGTACCAAGTTGATGGTGCTTCAAGTGCCGTCAAAGAAGGGCTACTGTAGACACCCCAATCTGGGCTTCCAGATTAGTTTACTTACGGTTTTTGATTCCCCGATGATGAAATGGATCAAGAACACCCTGGAGATGATAGCGTGCGTGAGCTTTGAGTGTTTGCAAAACCCTTGAACCTAACTTAGCCTAAAGCCACCTCAAAAATCAAAAACCCTACTGGTCTGCGCCAGGTCGCAACCATCCCGCGCCAGGGCGCACCATCGCGCGACATACTGACTCCATCGCGCGACAGTGCGCCAGGGCGCACCATCGCGCGCCAGTCTCATTCCATTGCGCGACAGTGCGCCAGGGCGCACCATCGCGCGACAGACTGACTCCGTCGCGCGATGGTCCAACCTACCACCAACCTTTCTGAAGGAGGACAGTTGGCCACCAATGCAACCTCTGCCGGACCTCGTGGACTGACTGAACTCCTCTGTTTCCAACCATATTCACCTCCTTCTCTCCCTATAAATACCCTACTCTTTCTTCCATTCAAGGGGTTCCAAAAAAAAGGGTTCCAAAAGGGTTAGTAAAAATCCTAAGTTTCAAAGAACATAGCTTGTTCTTTCAACCATCCAAAAACACCTCATTCAAGTTTCAAACCTCAAAGCTCAATCATCCGTTCAAACTCGATCTAGGTATAGCATACCTTCTGTTTTCTGTTCTCATTCTTGAGGGGGGCTGGTAGGGCCAAGGCTGGTAATCAATACCAGTCCTGGTCCTAAAGCTGGCAAGGTTTCAAAAATCGTCATGGTAGGAACCAGCGCACGATGGTCCCAGTCTCTCGCGCGACACTCCGGTGCTGCATGCAATGGATCGCATGGGATTGGTGTCCTACTATTTTGTGTTGTATTTTGTATATAGATCACTGTTGAGCATGTTAAAAACCAGTTTACTACTTTCCTTTGTTAGAAATTGCTAGCTGTAGTTCAATTTGTATGTCTGCTATTTTGGAGTACCCCTGGGATCATTCTGGACCTGTTCCAGAACCCAAAAATGTGTAAACCAAACACTGGTCCGCGCCAGTGCTCAACCATCCTGCGCCGGGGCGCACCATCGCGCGATAGACTCACACCATCGCGCGACAGTGCGCCCATCGCGCGCTAGGGCGCACCATCACGCGTTAGGGCACATTCTCGCGCGACAGAGTGAGTCCATCGCGCGATAGTTTGCCTCTGACCAGTGAATGGCCTTGGATGGGTAGCTCGGCTTTAGGCCATTATTTTGTCCCCACACTGTTTATGGGGTGTTTTGTCAATTTGTAGGGCTTTACAGCCTTTAAACTCTTTATTATGCTGCTATATAAACTACGTGGTTTGTCTTGGGTGTGCGCTGGTCCTTCCTGAACCCAGAGGGTTTGAGAATAAGAGTTGTGGGTTTGCGCTCACCGGCGCGCGCGTGTCTTAGAGTTGTACGAGCAAGAGTGAACAGCATGCAGTGACTTGTTCAGCGCATGCTGGTTTCTTCCTACGCATGTCACTCCAAAACAGGGGCTCCCCAGTTTGTTTAAACTCCACAGCAGTCTGTTCTCATCCTATACTAACTGCTCATCCATGCTATCTATCACATCCTACAAACATGTTACAGTTTTAATCCCCTTTTAACTGTTCCCCCGCCCTAATTGGCTAAAAAATTGATTAATCAAATAGAATCGCAAACAAACATCTTTCGCAAATGCCTAAGTAGAGACCGATCTCCGGATTGGGCGAGAGGGGTGCCATAAAACCCTTCCCCCTCTCGTAACCTGGATTCCGAACCTAGATATGGTTATGACGGACTGGTTCCTTAACTTTTTCAAATCAAGCAGCGCGGCAAGTGCTTCGAAATACAGTTGCTCGGGTGTGTAGACACCCCAATCTTATTTTCGAATCATTTTATTTCTTTTCAGTTTCTTGTTCCCCCGATGATGAATCAGGTCACGGACAGTATTGAATGAAATGGCTTGAGTATGGTATGTGTGGAACCCATCCCTAACCCCGAGGCCTTTAAACCCAAACCTTGAATGACGGTTTGACAATCGCGCGACTCACTGAGTCTATCGCACGATGCTCTACTTGCCAGGTGGTAGTCAAAGTCAAACTTTGACTGATTGACCGTCGCGGGGAAGGAAGAAGCCTCGCGCGATGGTCTCATTCCATCGCGCCATGGTCGACACCTATCATATCGAGCTGGATTTTGTGATGATGAGGCGTCTGCAGGCCTGTGTGACCCTGTTCCATTGACTGAACGGCGTTTGCAGGGCCACCCTTGCACCACCTAATCCCCCACTCTCCCATCAACTTTGCACCATACTTCTCTACCAAGTAAGTGCAGCCAGCATTGTTGGCTGGCTGCATTGTCTTGCATCACCACCAACAAGATCCCCCTCACTCTATAAATAACCCCCATTATTCTCTTTCAAAGGGGTTACCAAAAAATTACTCAAAAGAAGAGCAAGAACTACAACCTTGATCTCTTCTCTACCAAAGCCACTACCACTTTCTCATTTACCAAAGCCACACCACCTCATTCAAGCCTTATTCAAATCATTCAAGCAAAGGTATAAACTTCATCCTTTACTGTTTTGATCCCTGAGGGGGGCTGACAGGGCCAGGGCTGGTAATCAATATCAGTTTTGGTCCCAAAGCCAGCAAATTTACAAGCTACTGAGGACAGAAAAACCCGCGATGCTTCTAGCTCGCGTGATAAGGTTCTCGTGGGGATGAGATTCTTGTTTTTGTCAATTTATATGGTTTCATGTTTTCCTGCCTAACAACACCTAGTATATCCCACTATTTTGCATGTTAAAAATCAGTAGGTTAGTTCAGTTTCTTTCCTGTTCATTTTGGAATGCCCCTGGGTAGCTTCTGAATATGTCTCAGAATCCAGGCATGCAAAGCAATTCCTAGAAGTCCAGTAAAAATACTCGCGCGACTGTGTGGTTCCATCGCGCGATGGTTCAGCCATTTCCAGTGATTGCCCTTGCATGGCCAAATAGGCTCTCAGCCTCTGTTTTGACACCCTCACTATTTAAGGGTTGTATTTTGCTCCAGCTGATCTTATTGTAATAATGTTTTACTTTCAGCACATATAAACTGCTTGGTTTGACCCTGGTGTAGACACCCTAATCTGGGCTTCCAGATTAGTTTACTTACGGTTTTTGATTCCCCGATGATGAAATGGATCAAGAACACCCCGGGAATGATAGCGTGTTTGAGCTTTGAGTGTTTGCAGAACCCTTGAACCTAACCCAGCCTAAGCTACTTCAAAAACCAAAAACCTTGCTGGTCCGCGCCAGGGCGCATCCATCCCGCGCCCGGGCGCACCATCGCGCGCCAGAGTCACTCCATCGCGCGACAGTGCGCCAGGGCGCACCATCGCGCGACAGACTGACTCCATCGCGCGACGGTCCAACCTACCACCGACCTTTCTGAAGGAGGACAGTTGGCCACCAATGCAGCCTCAGCTAGGCCTCGTGGACTGCCTGAACTCCTCTGTTTCCAACCAGATTCACCCCTTTTCCATATATATACCCCCATTTGTTTCTCTTTCAAAGAGTTAGCATTTTCCAAGTCAAGCTTTGGTAAAAGATTACACTCCATGCATCAAAGAACATAGCTTGTTCTTTCTCTCCCATTTTCACTCCATAATTCAAACATCTCAAACAACCTCAACCTCAAAGCTCGAATACTCTTTCAAACCCGAAGCCAAAGGTATAGCTTACCTTTGTTCTGTTTCTGTTCTGATCTCTGAGGGGGGCTGGCAGGGCCAAGGCTGGTAATCAATACCAGTCCTGGTCCTAAAGCTGGCAAGGTTTCAAAAACCGTCATCGTAGGAACCAGCGCGCGATGGTCCCACTCTCTCGCGCGACACTTCGGTGCTGCACGCGACGGACCACGTGGGGATTGGTGTCCTACTGTTTTGTGCTTTATTTTGTATATAGATCACTCTGCAAGCATGTTAAAAACCAGTTTATTGTTTTCCTTAGTATAAACTGTTAGCTTCATAGTTGATTTGTATTTCTGCTATTTTGGAGTACCCCTGGGATAATTCTGGATCTGTCCCAGAACCTAGAAAATGTGAACCAAGCATTGGTCTGTCCGCGCCAGGGCGCAATCATCCCGCGCCAGGGCGCACCATCGCGCGCCAGACTCACTCCATCGCGCGACAGTGCGCCAGGGCGCACCCTCGCGCGACAGTGTGACTCCATCGCGCGATAGTTTGCTCCGACCAGTGACTGGCCTTGCACGAGTAACTTGGATTTAGGCTGTTATTCTGTCCCCACACTGTTTATGGGGTGTTTTGTCAATTTCTAGGGCTTTTAAGCCTTTAAACTGTATATTATGCTGCCTATAAACTGCGTGGTTTGTCCTGGGTGTGCACTGGTCCTTCCAGAGCCCAGAAGGTTTGAGAATAAGAGCTGTGGGTTTTAAGCTCACCGGCGCGCGCTTGTCTTGGAATTATGCGCGCAAGAGTGAACAGCATGCAGTGACTTGTTCAGTGCATGCTGGTTTCTTCCTGTGCACGTCACTCCAAAACAGGGGCATCCCAGTTTGTTTAAACTCCCACAGCAGTCTGTTCTCATCCTATACTAACTGCTCATCCATGCTATCTATCACATCCTGCAAACATGTTACAGTTTTAATCCCCTTTAACTGTTCCCCCGCCCTAATTGGCTAAAAATTGATTAATCAAACAGAATTGCAAACGAAACAACATTTTCGTAAATGCCTAAGTAGAGACCGATCTCCGGATTGGGCGAGAGGGGTGCCCTAAAACCCTTCCCCTCTCGTAACCTGGCTCCCGAACCCAGATATGGTTATGACGGACTGGTTCCTTAATTTTTTTCAAATCAAACAGCGCGGCAAGTGCTTCGAAATACGGTTCCTTGGGTGTCGGACCTTCAAACCCAAGTGGCGACTCTGTATTTTCGCGAGCGCTTGTCGTCCAGCTAAAAGCGCTCCCGCGAACCGGCAGCATCTCTCCTTTCTCAAAAGGGAGGGGAACGGAATCCCTTCCCCGGAGGAAAGAAAGATTCGGGCAAATCGCATTTGCCCACAGTGGCGACTCTGCTGGGGATCGAATCGATATTGGTTTATACTTTGAATTTAATACGCTTGAGAACAATCCCACAAAAACCTGTCAAAACGGTGAGCTTCGCGCTGCTGAAGAAAGGATTGGTGATTTAACAGGACCTCGTGTCCGGCCATCCAATCTGGGGCTTTTCCGATTGTTCTCTCGCGTAGTTTCTTCTAAGTATTGATCAATAAAGAGAGCCAAATTTGAAAAGGCATTTGCGAATTTGCGATTCTATTCTATTAATCAAACTTTTTAGCATTCTTCATTTGCATCGATGTGGGATAAGCCTCGTTGGATCGTTTTGGCAATCCGGCACGGTTTACCGGAGCCCGGGGACCCCGAATGACTAACAACCTTCGACGATGATGAGTCATTCTACCGTTCGACTGTTGCTCTGCGATTACGCGGGAAGCAGGAGGTATATCTTGGCTTTAGTCCGAGGAACCTGTTACAAGCCAAAACCAGCCTTTGCATATATAAAGCATTAGAACTCTCCAAACTAGGACAGGTACCTACAGGGTAAGATTACCTGCATCTAACCCCCATGTACTGTCTACGTGTTACTGCTTTCCCTATCGCATGTACTGTACATACATTGTTTTGCATAGGAGCATGCTTAGAATGGTTCTTTCTTTCAAGTTTGTCTTGCGCAATCTAAGACGTTGTTGGACCCGATGAGGAGTCGTTCATTCTGTCGAATGTTCGTTATCAATCGCAAAGTCCTTAGTTCAATGAGACTTTGAGAAATCAAAATTTACTACATCTTTGGCTCATGCCCGGTTAAGAATTCAACCGAAAATATGGAACAACAAAAGTAGTGATGCTGTGTCACTGGCGCCACCTAGGTTGAAGTGCGAAGTCACTATACACCGCCGTGTTCAAGGTTAAGGTGCCATGTCATCACCACCAAGTTGTTCCAAATTCAAAGTTGAACCTTCAAATGGGAATAGTCGAAGATTTAGTCTATTTTGACATCTTTTAGGATCTGACGATCTACTCAAGGACACATGGCCGAAAAGAATTCTGAGGATTCTGGCAACGTCTAAAATTCGTGAGGCAAACTTGTCTCTGTTTCTATACATACATATCTTTTTGCGTAGGAGCATGTTTAGGGCGGCTTCTAGGTTGTCTCTCATTCGAGTCTATCTTATGCCTATTAGGACGCTGCTAGGCCCGATGAAGAGTCGTGCATCTTGATGGTGCACGTTATTAATTTTCAAAGTCCTTAGATTAACGAGACTTTGAGAAATCAAACCTTTTTAAGCCCTTGGCTCATGCCTGATCGAAGTTTCAACCGAAAATAAGGAACCACAAAGTATGGATGCCATGACACTGGCACTACCCAGGTTGAAGTGCGAAGTCACTATACACCGCCGTGTTCAAGGTTAAGGTGCCATGTCATCTATACCAAGTTGTTCCAAGTTCAAAGTTGAAACTTCGAGAATGGAATAGTCAAAGGTTTAGACTGTTTTGATATCTCTTAGTGTCAGTCGATCTATTCAAAGGATACACCCTCGAAAAGAATTCTGAGGATTTTGGCAGCGTCCAAACATCATGAGACAGGCTTGTTCGTAGTTGTAGAGTCTAGGAGGACACCGACGATGTCGTGTACATTGCATTCTAATTGCTGCAGGAACGTCACTGAGCTTTCAATTACTTTACTGTCTAGTTTGGAACCATTGCACCGAACAAGAGAGTACCGAAAGGAAGAGCCAAACCTACTTGGGAACGTCTTCAGCATCCGGTTCAAAGGCTTGTCAGGCTAGATTCCCTGTCAGTCGCAACGGAGGCTTCTCCAGGTTCACTATTGGCCACACTACAGTCGGGTTCGCCATCGATATTGCAAAAAGCCACGCTGCCGGCTTCACCATCTTCAGCTTCTTCATCAAGCTTCACTGAAAAACCTGCAATGGCAGATCAGCCGCAACCGCTCACTCTGGAAACCATGCTCGTGAACCTCCAGAACAGTATCACTGTTATGCAACAGAAAGCCACTCAGACTGATGCCTCCATCTCCCATTTGAATGACCTTATCAACACTCGTCTTCCATCAGCAGCCGAAGAGGAAGGCGAGGACGATGAGGATGTTCATGCAGAACCTGTCTTTGTCGAGGATCCAAACCATGCAGGGCGTCTCATTGTTCAGCCCAACCCTAGAGAGGCTCGTGTGCCTGCTCCAAATCCAAACCCCGCTGTTGTTAGGCCTGTTCAAAACCCTGACATAGCTGCTTTTATGGCCAAGATGGCTAAGCTGGAAGAAGTTGTTTCAAAATCCGAGAAGATCAGCGCAGGAGGAATTGATCTGGATCGTTTCTGCTTGTACCCTAATGCTAGGCTTCCTGACAAATTCAAGATGCCTGACTTGGTTAAGTTCGATGGGAGCAGTGATCCCAAGACTCATCTCTTTGGCTACCATGCTGCAATGAAGTTGTTGGGTGTAGAAAGTGAGGCCATGTCTCAGCTTTTTCCTCAGACTCTCTCTGGACCTGCCTTCCATTGGTTCATGTCGCTCGACATCTCTAAAAGAAGAACTTGGGAGGATATTGGGGCTGCCTTTATTGCACAGTACAACTACAACTCTCTGCTCAAGATGACTACTCGTGAATTGGAATCCACCAAAATGGAAGCAAAGGAGTCCTTTGCGGATTTTGTTAAGAGGTGGAGAGCCAAAGCCGCTCTAATGACTGAGTGCCCGAGCGAGAGGGATCAACTCCGCATCATCTCTCGCAATCTCCAGCCAGATTATGCCAGGCACCTGGTTCTTGTTCAAGCATCTGCTAGCTTTGAAACCTTCTTTGAGTCTGGCCTGACAATTGAGGATGCACTGCAGAGTGGAATTCTGCCTAGGGGAGAGTCCTCCTCACAGAAAGTGAAGCCGCGGCCCTATTCTGGAAATAGTAGCACGCTGTTTGGTAACAGCAACTACTCCAATACAGCTACAAGTGGGAGTGATGCTCCAGCTTTGGACTCTAATCGCGCTGCCGATGTCAATCAGGTTCAACACGCCCAAAGCTACCGGGCCCGAACCCAACCTCGAAGTTTCTCTGTCTTTGAGGCACCTCTATCCGCAGTGATGGAAAAACTCGTCAAGTCTGGGCATCTCAAACCCTTGACCCCAACTTCTCCGCCAAAAGTCCTACCCTCCGGTTACAAACCTCACCTCTTCTGTGCCTTCCACCAAATGCCTGGCCATCCCACTGACGCATGCTATCGTCTTCGACATGAGATTCAAGATCTCATTGACAATGGCACGGTTCATGTTCCACCAAAGCCTAACGTCATTTCCAACTCCTTGCCTCAACACAACTCTGACCCCCTGGTAGGTCAGATATCTGTCATCTCCACTCAAATCAACCCCAGCTCTACCATATTCAACCCTAGCCACTATATCATCCCAGATAGCCAACCCAAACCAATCGTATCCATCCCATTTGAACCAGAGGTTAACATGATGGCTGTAGGTTGGACAATTGAGGTCTTCACTGTCGACACCTGGATTGACAGTGATGAGGGGCTTACAAAGGAGAAGACAGGCCGGTTGAGGTCCATTGATCAAAGGAGCACCGAGTAGGTTTGGTTAAAGAAGCTAAGGAAGCCGAAGTGCTGTTGCTTGGGCCTGACACCCGCTGGATCTTACCTCTTTTTGTGGAAGCTATGGGTAGCTTTTTAAATATTGCATTTTCAAACCGCGTCTAGTTTGCATTGGCGTTTTGTCTGAGTTTGACACAGAGTCATTTGCGTTTGTCTAAGTCTAGCTCTGAGTCGGAGGTTGTGCCTCTTGGCCCTCCACGTCGTAGCTTTTGTTTCAAGTTTTGAGTCTGCTATACTTGGCAACCCCGAGGGGCTTTCTTTATGCATTATCTTGCTTCTAAGTATTTTGCTGGCTTTTGAATAAACTGTGTCGTCCCTGACGACGAAGGGATAGATTTCGATGGGATCATCCCCAAGGAAATGTGTTCCCTCGCCGAAAGGGAAGACAAAAGGCACGCTCAGCCTATAAATTGAAATAATTGTTTTCAAATAAACTTGAAAGACAAGGACAACCTCCCAATGGTTCAAATTTGGTTCAAAGCTGTCCCCAGAGGAGCATTGTGCCCGGTCAGACAGGCTCAAAAAGTTCATCGATGTTTTGTCATGGTCTCTCAAATGACATGCCTAACGTTGACGCTGAGATAAAGGAACATCAAATCCCATTTGCCCACAGTGGCGACTCTGTATGGGATTTGCCCCAATCTTTCTTTCCTCCGGGGAAGGGATTCCGTTCCCCACCCTTTTGAGAAAGGAGAGATGCTGCCGGTTCGCGGGAGCGCTTTTAGCTGGACGACAAGCGCTCGCGAAAAATACAGAGTCGCCACTTGGGTTTGAAGGTCCGACACCCAAGGAACCGTATTTCGAAGCACTTGCCGCGCTGTTTGATTTGAAAAAGGTAAGGAACCAGTCCGTCATAACCATATCTGGGTTCGGGAGCCAGGTTACGAGAGGGGAAGGGTTTTATGGCACCCCTCTCGCCCAATCCGGAGATCGGTCTCTACTTAGGCATTTGCAAAAACGTTATTTTGTTTGCGATTCTATTTCATTAATCAATTTTTAGCCAATTAGGGCGGGGAAACAGTTTAATGGGGATTAAAGCTGTAACATGTTTGCAAGATGTGATAGATAGCATGGATGAGCAGTTAGTATAGGATGAGAACAGACTGCTGTGGGAGTTTAAACAAACTGGGGGGGCCCCTGTTTTGGAGTGATGTGTGCAGGAAGAAACCAGCATGCACTGAACAAGTCACTGCATGCTGTTCACTCATGCGCGCACAGCTCCAAAACACGCGCTTGCCGGTGAGTTCAAACCCACAGCTCTTATTCTCAAACCCTCTGGGCTCTGGAAGGACCAGTGCACACCCAGGACAAACCACGCAGTTTATAGCAGCATAATATACATTTTAAAGGCTGAAAAAGCTCTACAAATTAATAAAACACCCCATAAACAGTGTGGGGACAAAATAATGGCCTAAGGCCGAGCTATCCGTGCAAGGCCAGTCACTGGTCGGAGAAGACTGTCGCGCGATGGAATCACTCTGTCGCGCGATGGTGCGCCCTGGCGCACTGTCGCGCGATGGAGTGAGTCTGGCGCGCGATGGTGCGCCCCGGCGCACTGTCGCGCGATGGAGTGAGTCCGTCGCGCGATGGTGCGCCCTGGCGCGGGATGATTGCGCCCTGGCGCGGACCAGACCAGTGCTTGGTTTACACATTTCTGGGTTACTGGGACAGATCCAGAATGTTCCCAGGGGGACTCCAAAACAGCAGAAACTCATATTGAACTAAGACTAGCAGTTTATACAAAGGAAAGCAGTAAACTGATTATTATCATGCTTGCAGAGTGATCTATATATAAATAAACACAAAACAATAGGACACCAATCCCCACGCGGTCCATCTCACGCAGCACCGGAGTCTCGCGCGAGAGAGTGGGACCATCGCGCGTTGGTTCCTACCATGACGGTTTTTGAAACCTTGCCAGCTTTAGGACCAGGACTGGTATTGATTACCAGCCTTGGCCCTGCCAGCCCCCCTCAGGGATCAGAACAGAAAGACAGTAGGTATGCTATACCTTTGGTTGAGTTTGAAACGAATTTGAGCTTTGAGGTTTGATTGAGGTGTTTGAAAAGGTTGAGGTGGAAGAACAAGCTATGTTCTTGAGGTTGTGTGGGTGATAGAAGCAAGGAAACAAGGTAGTTTGTGATATTATAACCCAAGGTGTAACCCTTTGAACATTTTTTTGGAACCCTTTGAAAGAGAAACAAATGGGGATACTTATAGGGAGAGGGAGGTGAATCTGGTTGATGCCAGGAGAGGGGTTTAGCCAGTCCACGAGGCCTGGCTGAGGTTGCATTGGTGGCCAACTGTCCTCCATCAGAAAGGTCGGTTGTAGGTTGGACCGTCGCGCGATGGACTCAGTCTGTCGCGCGATGGTGCGCCCTGGCGCACTGTCGCGCGATGGAGTGACTCTGGCGCGCGATGGTGCGCCCGGGCGCGGGATGGTTGCGCCCTGGCGCGGACCAGCTGGGTTTTTGGTTTTTGAAGTGGCTTAGGCTAGGTTAGGTTCAAGGGTTTTGCAAACACTCAAAGCTCAAACACGCTATCATTCCCGGGGTGTTCTTGATCCATTTCATCATCGGGGAATCAAAAACCGTAAGTAAACTAATCTGGAAGCCCAGATTGGGGTGTCTACAGTAGCCCCTCTTTGACGGCACTTGAAGCACCATCGACTTGGTACAAGTAACGTCAAAGATTTCTAGACACCCCTCAAGGCAATCCAGAGCAAAGTATACTAGCAAAGTAGACAAGTAAACTTAAGGAACCTGATTGGTGGAATGGACAGGCAGGTCCATTGCCGGGGATGAAGGTAGAAGTGGACGAGCGAATGGCTGCTTGTTGATCAAATTTGGACAGGACAGGCTGTCGTTGCAGATTTGGACGGGACAGGCCGTCGTTGCTGGGGATCAAGCTATCCTCGGCATAAAGTATTCCAACAAACACGGGTAGGGCGTGTCAGGTAGGTTGAATTCCATTTGTTGGGAATCAGAGCCAATCTCCTTATCAAAGACCATCCGAGACAGAGCAATAAGCCTGCTGGAAGATGCGCGTGAAGCTAGACTGATGTAGAGGTAGTCGTTTGGGGCAGGCCGAGGCGGACTCTCCTGGGGAACAACTAGTTCCAGATGGTGGACCATTGAACAAACCGTTGGACGATAATCTGATCGTCGTTGTGGATTGTATGGGTGATATGGCTAGATACCGTTGATGGATTTCACAGGACCGGCTGTCGTGGGTGCGGACAGAGAGATCAATGAGCTGAGTGATCAAACCGCTGAGGAATTTGACAGGATGGGAGGATCATCAGTATAAATGATCGAGCCGTTGAAGTCTGGATGGGAGGATCATCAGTATAAATGACCGAACCGTTGCAGATAGGATGGGACAATCATCAGTATAAATGATCGAGCCGTTGAAGTCTGGAGGGGAGGATCATCAGTATAAATGACCAAGCCGTTGCAGACAAGATGGGACAATCATCAGTATAAATGATCGAGCCGTTGGCGTCTGGATGGGAGGATCATCAGTATAAACGACCGAACCGTTGCAGACAGGATGGAACAATCATCAGTATAAATGATCGAGCCGTTGAGAAATGGACAGGACCGGCTGTCGTTGATTTGAGACGGGCAGATCAGTGTGCAGAAAGATCGAGCCATTGAGAAATGGACAGGACCGGCTGTCGTTGATTTGAGACGGGAAGATCAGTGTGCAGAATGATCGAGCCGTTGAGAAATGGACAGGACCGGCTGTCGTTGATTTGAGACGGGCAGATCAGTGTGCAGAATGATAGAGCCGTTTAGAAATGGACAGGACCGGCTGTCGTTGATTTGTTATGCAGAAGATTTTATCGCATCCTCCGTCAAACAAAACAATATCGCAGGAGATTGCATCGCATCCTTCAGTAAACAAATCGAGAGTTTAGGGAGATTTCCATTGCCTCCGCTAAACAGAACAACACCACAGGAGATTGAATCGCATCCTGCTATGAGAACAATGTCGCAAGAGATTTTCGATCGCATCCGCTGACAAATAATAACAAAACCGCAGGAGATTGCATCGCATCCTTCGGCCAACAAATCGAGAGTTAGGGAGATTTCCATCGCCTCCGTTAACAAACAGAACAAAACCGCAGGAGATAGCATCACATCCTTCGGCCAACAAATCGAGAGTTAGGGAGATTTCCATCGCCTCCGTTAACAAACAGAACAAAACCGCAGGAGATAGCATCGCATACTTCGGCCAACAAATCAAGAGTTAGGGAGATTTCCATCGCCTCCGTTAACAAACAGAACAAAACCGCAGGAGATAGCATCGCATCCTTTGGCGAACCAAGACTTGATGGTAACCATTTTGGCCACCTTCCTGTTTTCAACATTTGACATATACAATATGCAAAGATGTATACTAACAAAATGCACAAATTGAAAGTGCAGATGCAAGCTAAGGGCGGCTCCTAAGAGGACAATGATGCCTAAGGACTACCGCTGAGCCCCAGTACTTTACTGTCTTTTGCTTCTGAGATGTGCATCCCGATAGAGAGACATTGAGCGGGCCGGCGTGCCCAGTTGACATGTAGCGATGTGGCATTGGGCCTGCATGCCCCTTCTTCGATGCTTGGGCGGATAAGCCCCAGAGATATGCTTTACTTGGCCTTGGGCTAACGAGCCCTTGCCATTGACGAGATTCTACTGCTTGTAGATCATAGAAGCTAGGGTAGCAACATAAAAATTGCATTTTTCAGTTTATTGACATATAAACCAGGCGCTAATATCTAATTTGCATTGACAAGTGAACTGAGTCGACACACAGACATATGTACAGACGTGCCTAGCTCGAACGAAAAAGGGGAAAGAGCCCCAGGGAACAATGCGAACCCTTAGACACATGGAATACAATGAAATTTTGGGAATTAACGTGCCAAAACTCACAATATCCCTAAACGGGTGAAACTGACACTTGCGAGGTCAAAATAGCTGTACAATGACGTGCACGAACAAATTGAATCGAGAATAGCATCTCGACATGACAAAGGATTGAAATCTAGAAAAATGCCACAAAGACGGACATAAGACGCAAATGAAGACACATATAGGCCCGGACCGACACCCCCGTGCAGTCACATTAAGTCTACACGGTATGACCAAACTTGGCAAAAGCCCCTTGAACAGGACTCGAAGGCAGTAGCTGACTGCTATTGATTGCTGTACGAATTGAAAAAGTGCGCGCAGGGTTGAGACCAACGCACATAACTACGAATAAGTGCGCGTGAACCTCAAACTAGTGCACATGACTGCAAAGCTACTGCAACTGCTCACACCAGACTTCGCTGAATTTAGAATAAACTGTGAGCCGTTAGGCCTCGCCAGCATTTCGTTCTGTTTTTGATGCTTAAAATTCTTTTAAGGCTTTATGCTCAGCTTTGAAGTTGAAGTAGTAGTTTGAAATAAAATTGAAAGACAAAAGGTTTTCCCCCTTTCAGACGCCTCCCATGCAGCTTGATTTTCGATCCTCTTCGACTTTTGATGTGTACCAAACGTCAACCATGGATCCAATTGATAGATTGTGACCGAGTCTCAAGGAGAGACTGCCTACGTATCCCAAGATAGGGAATCAGGTCAAAACGTAGTTCAGGCCAAGGTTCACTCGAGTATTTTACCTCACCTTTTGTGCTCTAACTTTTGCCTAGAACCGCCACTTCGGGTTTTCGGTCTAGCGAGCTTTCAAATTTTGCCTTTACTTTTGCCTAGACCTCCTTCATAGGTTTCGGTCTAGCAGGCTGCTCTAATTTTTGCTTGGAACTGCCCAGCCTTGGGGTTTTCAGCCCAACGAGCTTCTCTCAGGGAAAAGGCTTTTGAAATGATCCAAGTTGACCAAGGTATTGATTTTGATTGCCGTTGAGGTCTATGAAATGGCCGGAGGCCCAGATGAAATGGATGCGAGGTCCAAAGTGCTTCAGTTGACATGCCTTGCACAGGCCACTTTCGAACTTTCCAATTTGCGCTTGGCGGAACGCTGTTCCTGTAAATTTGAGGATGATATGAGGTGCTAGACCTTCTGAGCTTCTGCTTTTTGGCTTGGCATCCGGTAGCAGTCGGGTTCGCCATCGATATTGCAAAAAGCCACGCTGCCGGCTTCCCCATCTTCAGCTTTTTCATCAAGCTCCATTGAAAAACCAGTCATGGCAGATCAACCGCAACCGCTCACTTTGGAAACCATCCTCATGAACCTCCAGAACAGTATCACTGCTATGCAACAGAAAGCCACTCAGACTGATGCCTCCATCTCTCGTTTGAATGACCTTATCAACACTCGTCTTCCATCAGCAGCCGAAGAGGAAGGCGAGGACGATGAGGATGTTCATGCAGAACCTGTCTTTATCGAGGATCCAAACCATGCAGGGCGTCTCATTGTTCAGCCCAACTCTAGAGAGGCTCGTGTGCCTGCTCCAAATCCAAACCCTGCTGTTAGGACTGTTCAAAACCCTGGCATAGCTGCTCTCATGGCCAAGATGGCTAAGCTAGAAGAAGCTGTTTCAAAATCCGAGAAGATCAGTGCAGGGGGAATCGACCTGGATCGCCTCTGTTTGTACCCTAATGCAAGGCTCCCCGAGCGGTTTAAAATGCCTAACTTCGTCAAATTCGATGGGAGTGGTGATCCGAAGACTCATCTACTGGGCTATCATGCTGCCTTGAAGCTGCTAGGGGTGGAAAGTGAGGCTATGTCTCAGCTTTTCCCTCAAACTCTCTCTGGGCCTGCCTTCCATTGGTTCATGTCGCTTGACATCTCCAAAAGGAAAACTTGGGAGGATATTGGGGCTGCCTTTGTTGCACAGTACAACTACAACTCTCAACTCAAGATGACTACTCGTGAGTTGGAGTCCACTAAAATGGAAGCAAATGAGTCCTTTGCGGATTTTGTTAAGAGGTGGAGAGCCAAAGCTGCATTGATGACTGATCGCCCGAGCGAGAGGGATCAACTTCGCATCATCTCCCGCAATCTCCAGCCAGATTATGCCAGGCACCTGGTTCTTGTTCAAGCATCTGCTAACTTTGAAACCTTCTTCGACTCTGGCCTGGCCATTGAGGATGCACTGCAGAGTGGAATTCTGCCTAGGGGGAAGTCTTCCTCACAAAAAGCTAAGCCGAGGGCTTACTCTGGAAACAGTAGCACACTGTTTAGTGGCAGCGATTACGCCAATTCAACTACAAATGGGGACAACGCTGCTACTTCCCCCAACCTTACAGCCGATGTCAATCAGGTTCAAAACGCCCAAAGCTACGGGGCCCGAACCCAACCTCGAAGTTTCTCTGTCT
Organism: Rhododendron simsii; assembly: GCA_014282245.1. Classification (NCBI taxonomy): domain Eukaryota; kingdom Viridiplantae; phylum Streptophyta; class Magnoliopsida; order Ericales; family Ericaceae; genus Rhododendron; species Rhododendron simsii. Next base: position 59,775 of record WJXA01000336.1, read on the forward strand.
TTGAGGCACCTCTGTCCGCAGTGATGGAAAAACTCGTCAAGTCTGGGCATCTCAAACCTTTGACCCCAACTTCTCCGCCAAAAGTCCTACCTTCTGGTTACAAACCTCACCTCTTCTGTGCCTTCCACCAAATGCCTGGCCATCCCACTGACGCATGCTATCGTCTTCGACATGAGATTCAAGATCTCATTGACAATGGCACGGTTCATGTTCCACCAAAGCCTAACGTCATTTCCAACTCCTTGCCTCAACACAACTCTGACCCCCTGGTAGGTCAGATATCTGTCATCTCCACTCAAATCAACCCCAGCTCTACCATATTCAACCCTAGCCACTATATAATCCCAGAAAGCCAACCCAAACCCATCGTATCCATCCCGTCTGAACCGGAGGTTAACATGACGGCTGTAGGTTGGGCAATTGAGACTTTCTCTGCCAACATCTGGACTGACAGTGATGAGGGGCTTGCAAAAAGGAAGATTGACCGGCCGAGGTCCGTTGATCAAAGGAGCACCGAGTAGATTTGGTTAAAGAAGCTGAGGAAGCCGAAGTGCTGTTGCTTGGGCCTGACACCCGCTGGATCCTACCTCTTTTTGTGGAAGCTATGGGTAGCTTTTTAAATATTGCATTTTCACACCGCGTCTAGTTTGCATTGGCGTTTTGTCTGAGTCTCACACAGAGTCGTTTGCATTTGTCTAAGTCTAGCTCTGAGTCGGAGGTTGTGCCTCTTGGCCCTCCACGTCGTAGCTTTTGTTTCAAGTTTTGAGTCTGCTGTACTTGGCAACCCCGAGGGGGCTTTCTTTTGATATGCATTATCTTGCTTCTAAGTACTTCGCTGGCTTTTGAATAAATTGTGTCGACCCTGACGACGAAGGGATAGATTTCGATGGGATTGCTTCGCTATCTTCCGTGTATAGAAGAATTGCCCCAAGCGTAGGGCTAATCAGTCGGTTGAAGCATAATAAACCGGAGAAGTCCGGGATCGTACCCAAGGGAATTAATTCATGGCTCGCCTCGGATTGTTAGATGCAAGTAGGGTTTTCGACTTTTAGCCAGTCAACTTGGTTTTACTTTGAACGGTAGAATTAAAATGGCTAAATTAAGAATTAATTAACTAGGAAAATATAGGGGTAGGTCTAGGAATCCTAGCATTCACGACTCGGGCTAAGTCGCACTTTTCACCAATTTACGCGATTTAAAATACACAATTGTAGGTATTTAAACCGGGAAAAAGAGATTCGATTATTAAGCTAGCTCTAGAATTCGTTCGATAACCACCTCGAGCGTCAGAGCTCTAAGCATCATGTGTGGTGAGTAGGCGAGGCTCTCACCTACACATGATCAAAGAGGTTAACACCTCGGCGATATACCAAACAAATCCGAGCCCCACTTTGATTTTCAAACCTAAAAATTCAAGCTTTATCGGTGAAAAATACGATTTTCGCCCAAGTCATGGGATGCTAATCATCCCATGACCTAACCCTTGAAACTACTCACACATATCTAGAGAGATAAGAGCAAGCAAAAATCTACTAAACATAATTGAAATGCAAGACTAGAAGAAACTTAGCTTAAAAGATAGATCGAGAACTAAGGAACAACTTTAATTAAAGCGACTATGTCAAAAACTAACTAAATAAAGCAGAAATTAAAGTATTCAAGAGCTGAAAATGAAGAACAAGTAAGAACAATACCCAAAAAGCAAATTGAATCTAAGCTAGATCTAGAAAAGTGTGCAAAAACGTTCTGTCATTATCATTACATCACGCCTTTTTATTCCCCGCTCGGAATATACCCTAAAGATGCTTCGAAGATGCTTCAATAGTGGCCTCGGTACCGATAGCCAGCCCTTACATCACTAAGTTAGGCCGTCGGTACCGATTGAACAAATAGGCTCCAATCGATCGCGAAGGGGTTAAGTACGGGCCGGGGCTAAGCAGCTCGGTACCGATTGAAGCTTTGAGCTTCAATCGATCGCCCCGCCTTATCAGTTCTGAAGCTTTGAAAGCTGTTCAGCCCTTGGCCACGGCTTGGCCACTCCTTGGCCATGGCTTGGCTACTCTTGATTCTGCCCGGGCCACAGCTTGGCCACGCCTTGGCTTTGGCTTTGGATCTGCTTCTGCCTTGGCTGCAAAGTTTCTGCTCGAGCTGTGGCCTCCTCTGCCCGGGCTGAACTTCTCGCTTTGGTTCAGCTCAGCCTTGACGTCGGGTAACTTTTGCCTGAGCTCTGCCTGAGCTGCGCCTTGGCCTTTAAAAGCTTTTATTAGGCGATTCACCTACAAAACAAAGCAAACACAATCTACGAGACAACTAAGTTAAAAACAACTAATTAAAGAGTAAATTAAACTAAACCTGGACACTAGCGCACCCTCTCATTGCATTTCCGGGTGCTTATCACGCCCCCCAACTTAGGGTTTGCTAGTCCCTAGCGAACAAAATAAAACGAACAAAATAAAACGAACTTGAAAACAAGCTACTATGCAATCTTTCCGAGATTCACAACTTAGAACATGCTCCACATTATCACCTAGCAAGAGTTCAATCATTCCAGCTTTTTATTTCATTTCTCCAACTCACAGTTTCAGCCTCCAATTAAACAGGCTAAGTAACAAACAAGTTAATGAGCAAGCTAAAAAGGCTTGTGTCCTCGAACAAAGGTAGGATACGGGACACAAGACCTTGCGAATTCAGAGGAAACCATATCCACCAAAGCAGTGCTTGACAAACAGGCATTAGTGAACAAGAAATACTATGCCTCAAGAACTACAGCACTTTATTCAACAGAATTAAACGCAAGCAGATGAAATTTGGATAACGAAAGGAAAACATGCCATAAGCTAATTATGCAACCATCAAACAGTCAATCAAAATGGAATCCGAGCGCACAAAAGATCAACTAAGGTCTTTTTAAGCTTTTAATGACCGTGGTTTCAAAGAACAGGTTAGCCAAAATAGGCGACGGTCTTTTTTCTAGCTTGGTTAATCTACCCTAGTGACCGCCGCCAACAATTCAAAGAACCAAGTCAAGGCCAAACCGGCCAAACCAATAACCAACTACTAACTAGCAATGTACCAACTATGCTACGAAATGAAAAGACAAGAAACAAAATAAACTAAGGGATAGGATAGTTGGCATGTCAACCAACCAAGACCCCGACCAAGTAAGGGGAATTTCTAAAGCCACCGACCCAGCAGCACATCACCACCACATGTCATCACCTCATCCTTCCTCCTCATCATCATCCAGCTCCTCTTCCTCCCCAAAATCATCACTCACTTCTGGCGCAATGTCTTGTTCTGGTACGAACTTCTCCCCATATTGACGTTCAAGAACCGAAGATTGCCAAGCTACCTCTTTCTTGAGCTGTGATTGCTCCCTCAGAATCTGTCTCCTTTCCACTTTCCCTTTCCTCAAGCTCTTGATAATAGAGATGTTCTGACAACAGAGTAGCCTAATCCATGTACTCTGTTTGGATTTCTTTGAAGGCACAGTAGTCAAATAGCTGCCAGAACCCAAAATTTTAGCCTCGGCTGCTCGAGCTTGTGAAATACTCTTCATGTCAAAAGTGTCGGTCATTGGTCCCGGCTCAAGTTCCTCCAACTTTTCATATTCCGCTCCCCTCACCCCTTGTTCCTTACACAAAGTCGTAATCATGCATGGAAATGGCATACGGGCTGTAGACAGAGTATCATTTTTGAAATCTACCAACTGAGTAAAAATAAAGAACGCCCAATCTACTACCACATCTTTCGCAACGAAAGCATACAACAACTCCCCACTCTTCCTAGTTGGCTTATGCTCAGCCCCTCTCGGATAAATATTATAGTGCAGCACTTTGTTCAAAAACCGATACGACCCTTTAAACTTCCCGGGCACATGGGGGAGTTCAGCCTCAGACATATCCAAATACAGCTCTTTGTTTATCACTCCTAAATCAATTTGCATGCCTTCAATCGGATAAGTAACAGACTCGGGAGTTGGACGAGTGATTTTCAAATAACGAGCTATAGCATTGGGCGTGATCACAATATCTACATTAGCAACCCTAGAGGTAATAGCAGCATTTGGATCATTCTCCCACTCACCAACAGGCACTTTCAATTTCTTATAAAATTCAATAACTAAATTCTTATTATAACCCTCTAATTTTTCAGTCCAGAAAGTAAAACCTTTTCGCATGATAATGCGGAGCCCGAGATGTTCCTTCCCCAAAGCTTCAGCAGCCACCTGCCTCTCATTCTTGAATTTCCGCTTGTCCATGCTCGCTTCCCAATTCCTTTGTTTATCTGCTGCCATTTCCTGTGGGGTTCGTCTCCTTTTCCGAGTTCGAACACCGCCATTCCCCCGGCCTGATTTCCCTCCTCATCTGACTCAGGCAAGAAATCATCATCATGTTCCTCTTCAATTTCGGGTTGAGAAGAGGTTGCCCGATGCGCGGTCTTTTTGATTCTCGGCATTGAAAGCAAAAGGGTTTGGGTTTATTTTTTTGGTATTTTCGGATTTTGGCTAGGGTTTATGGGTTTTTGGATTTTTGAGTGAAATTGGTGAATGCATGGTCAAAATATGGTGGGGGTTGGAAATATATGGGAATAATAGGAAAGAAATTCGG
>WJXA01000337.1:0-54791 GCA_014282245.1 Rhododendron simsii
ATTTAAGAAAAAGCTTAGCCAACCTAAGCTGAAGACTGACTGGCTGGGATCTCTTAATCAAGGGAGCTTAGAGCAGCTGTTTGATGAGTTCTCTCAAGTGGGTTTGGTCAAGGAAGCTGAAGAGGCCGAAGTGTTCATGCTCGGGCCCGATGCCCTCAAGGACCCCACCTCTCTTATCGTGGAAGCTAAGGGTAGCCTTAAAAATTGCATTTTCAAGCCACGCCTTACTTGCATTGATGATGACACTGAGTCTGTCGAGTCTTTTGAGTCTAAGTCGAGCTCTGAGTCGGAGTTTGTGCCTCTCGGCCCTCCACGTCATAGCTTTTACTTCGAGTTCGACTCCCTTGTACTTGGCGACCCTGCAGGGTCTTATGAAATGAAAGACTCCTCTTCTGACTACTTGAATGATCTTTACATAAACTATGTCGACCCCGACGATCAAGGGATAGATTTCGATGGGGATATCCCCAAGGAAATCCGTGCCTTCATCGAAAGGGAAGACGAAAGGCATGCTCAGCCATTAAAAGAAGAGGTAATCTTAATAAACTTGAAAGATGAGAGTGATCCTCGGATGGTTCAAGTGGGCTCCACGTTAGATCCAGAGGAGCACTGTAATTTCAAAGAGCTCCTCACTGAATTCAGCGATGTTTTCCCGTGGTCTCATCAAGACATGCCCGGTATCGATCCTGAGATAGTGGAGCATCGGATCCCCCTTTTGCCCGACGCTAAGCCAGTAAAACAGAAGCTTAGACGGATGCGGCCGGACTGGGTACAGAAAATCAAGGAGGAAGTCACCAAGCAGATTGACGTTGGTTTTCTCGCAGTCTCTCAGTATCCCACTTGGGTGGCCAACATCGTCCCTGTTCCTAAGAAAAATGGCCAGATTCGTGTCTGTGTTGACTTCCGGGACTTGAACAAAGGAAGCCCCAAAGACGATTTTCCCTTGCCACACATTGATGTGCTCATGGATAATACCTCGGGGCATGCTTTGCTTTCGTTCATGGACGGCTTCTCAGGCTACAATCAGATTCTCATGGCACCCGAAAACCGCAAGAAAACGACTTTCATCACTGAGTGGGGGACTTACTGCTATTTGGTCATGCCGTTTGGTTTGAAGAATGCCGGTCCTACTTATCAAAGAGTTGCCACGACTATCTTGCACGACATGATGCACAAAGAGGTTGAGGTCTATGTTGATGATATGATTGCCAAGTCAAAAACTCGGGGAAGGGCATGTCCACGTGCTAAGGAAACTTTTCGAAAGGCTCCGCAAGTTCCGGATGCGTCTTAATCCGCAGAAGTGCACCTTCGGAGTCACAGCAGGCAAAATGCTAGGTTTCATGATCACTTCCCATGGGATTGAAGTCGATCCGTCAAAAATCAAAGCAGTACTCGAAATGAAGCCACCTGAGTCTGAAAAGGGAATGCGGAGCTTTTTGGGAAAGGTTCAGTTCATCAGCAGATTCATCGCCAAGTTAACCTTAACTTGCGAGCCGATGTTTCGTCTACTCAAGAAGGACACCCCGTTCGTATGGTCAGACAAGTGCCAAGCAGCTTTCATTTCAATCCAGGACTATCTACAGAATCCACCTGTTCTCATGCCGCCGGTCCCTAGGAAACCTCTGATTCTCTACTTATCTGTGAGTTCTACGTCCATGGGATGTTTGCTAGCTCAAGAAGGGGACAAGGGAGTTGAGAAAGCTATTTACTACCTTAGCAAGAAGATGGTTGGAGCCGAAGAGCGCTATACCGCCTTAGAAAAGACGTGTTGGGCCCTTGTCTGGGCATCTAAGAAGTTAAGACACTACATGCTGGCTTACCCAGTGAAGTTGATTTCTCGAATGGATCCTCTCAAGTATCTATTTGAAAAGCCAGCGCTTACTGGTAAATTAGCACGTTGGTTGCTTCTTTTAGCAGAGTTCGATCTCAAGTACGTCACGAGAAAGTCGGTAAAAGGACGCGCCATTGCAGAATTCTTAGCTGACCACCCCGTGGAGGGACCTGAGGATTCAGATTTCGTATTCCCGGACAAGGAAGTTGTAACGCCCCTAATTTTGGGTACGTTAAATAAAATAATTTATTATAAAAACAAAGCGAGTCTAGCTCGTTATTACATCATAAACCTTACAAAAAGTACCTTTATTCAAATAACAGAGGGATCTAGGGTTCCTAACTACGGTTCTTCTTGCTTCTCCAGCTCCTCGGCTTCGAACGCCTCCAAGGTGAATAGTTCGTCCTGTTCGTCTATCAAATCTGACATATTATACCGGCGTCGCCACCCATATAATATGCCAGGGTCACCACAAGGCAACACCGTGAGCTACGAAGGCTCAGTAGTATAATCCTAATACTAGCATCGATTTCCACATGATAAGTACATAACCAGTGATAAAAGGCAATAACGCTAACAATTGCTTATGATTTTCGTTGGTGTCGACTCATCGTGAACCTTGTCGTTATTACCCCTTTTTAAAAACACCTTTTTAACTCACCCAACCTCGGTTCCGCCGCGCCGGGTTCCCGAGTATCCTCACAATGGTTCCGCCGCGCCGGGTTCCCATTGGCACACATTTGCATTGGCTCCTCTCCGCGGATAACCAAGCTATACCTCACCATGGTTCCGCCGGTCCGGTTTCCCATGGGAACACACACAAACTCACGTAATACCCTCGAGATGGTTCTTACGTAGTTTCAAAAATATTTTCCAACCGGGAAAACACAACTTTCTTGTTAAACACACCCTAGGTGCCATGTTTCTACTTTTCTTGGTTTTCGTGTCACGTTCTCATGCAAAACTCCGCGTGTGGGACTTTACATACAAACATGCATTCAATCGAAGCATTGAAATAGTATATCAAGAACATTTAAGCAACATAGCATGCTCGAATTCCATAAACGACATAATCATGCATTTTTACTGTTTCATCTATGATCAAGTAACTTTTTAAACTTTAGGAAAAATAAGTAGAGATTCAAGTAGCAAGATTATAACTACTTAATAAAATAAGGACTTGGAAAATAGGTAAGGATCACTACCGTTCTCCTAGGCGGTGGATTGGTCGACGGTTTTGATTTTGGCGGCGTAACGGCGTCCGGTTTTGCTTCGAAAGGAAAAGATTTGTATTTCTTTTCCTAGAAACAACTTCCTAACCTTAGTTAAGCTACTTTAAGGATCGATGGGTGGTTTTGGAAGTGGTTTGGTGGTTTCGCTCAAGAACAAAGAAAGTTCTTGAACATTGGACAAGAATACTAGAAATTCTAGAGAGAAGGAAGAGCAATGCTTGAGGTGTGAGTTCAAGGCATGGAATGGCTTGCTATTTATAGGCAAACTTTGGCCCTCTCCTTCCTCTCAAGGCCGGCCCCCCTCTCTCTCTTTCTCCCTCAAATTTTGACACATGTAAAGCCAACTTTGGAAAGATCAAAGAAGAATCCTAGGGTTGCATGGCTAGGGTTTGTACTAGATTTGATTCTTTGAACCAAATGAAGGGTGGAGATGAGAATTGTACAAGATCCAATGGTTCAAACAATTGCAAGGTGTTCAAAAGAGTACAATGGAGTTAGGATTTGGTTTGGAAGAGAAGTAATCTCAAAGATTTGAAGTACATGGGAGTTCAATGGCCAAGTACAACCAAATCTCCTTCCTCCTCTCTTCTCCCAACCGGTCCCCCCCTTCTCCCCTCTCCTTGGCCGGCTGCCCTTCTCTCTCTCTCCCTCTTATTCTCTTGCCAAGGTACAAAAAATGGAAGAAAACCAATAAAAAAAGTAGTACTTTTAGTACCATAGATCAAAATAGTCTTAAAAGGCTAAGATTCTTTTTAAAACTAATCAATTGGGCACATGTGTACTTAGGGTATTAATTTAACCTTCATAGTACTAGAATATATATATACTTAGATACTTAAGTACTTAAGGAGATCAAAACCCCAATAAAGAATAGTTAAAGAGTACTATAGAATCTTAGTACTTTGTACCATTCAAATAAAAAAAAAATGGAATATTTCCACACATGGCTTAGGAAAGTATTAAACTAATTAATGCCTTAGTACTTTGAAAGACCAAGGCTATTGTCCAATGGGTAAAATTTCCCCTAACTTTTATTATCCAATGGATAATAGTTGTTAGGTCACTTTTAAATAAAAAAAAATGGAAAAGTACTTTAAAGTAAGTATACTTTTTAATATAAACAAATAGGATGCTATTATCCAATGGGTAATAGCTTCCCTAACCATTATTGTCCAATGGACAAAGAATATAACCAATTTGATTAAAAGAAAAAGAATATTAAAATTCTAAGTCTAGGGTCCAAAAGGGTCAAAAGTTCCAATGAGGGGCAAAATGGTCATTTTGAAGTAACTAGATAGCTTTCCAAATCTAGTTCTTCTAACCGGATGGTTAGAAGCTAGTTAGACTTGCTAAGTGGGGCTAAAGTGCAAGAAACGATAGTTCAAGGGCTAAATTGCAGTTATGACAAACTATCGGAAATTAAAGCAATATAACTAATTAAAACAAATAACTTGAGTAAGAAATAAATTCAAGGGGCAAAAATGTAATTACGACAAATTATAGGATTTTAAAAGTAAATCAAAGCAAATTCAAACAATCAATAAAAATTCAAATATTTAACGAAATTTTTAACGACCGAAAATCAGGGTCGTTACAGAAGTGCTGACAGTTGTTGAGGATGTTTGGACTCTTTACTTCGATGGGGCAGCCAATCAGAAAGGGTTCGGAATCGGAGTTTTGCTAATCACCCCTGACGGTTCTCATATTCCGCTTGCGTTCAAGCTTAACTTCGATGTCACCAATAACCAAGCTGAATATGAGGCTTGTAGTGTGGGAATGGAAGCTGCGCTCGCACTCGGTGTTGAGAAGCTTGAAGTCATCGGGGACTCAAATCTTGCCGTGTCTCAAGCCAATGGAGACCGGAAAGTATGCAAAGGGAAGCTGAAACCTTACCATCAGGACTTGGAGGGATTAATCCCTCGTTTCAATAAGGTGACTTTCACTCATGTTCCTCGGCTGAAGAACCATTTCGCTGATGCACTTGCTACCTTGGCTTCCATGGTCGAACTACCGCTGGGTGTCACACTCCGCCCTATCTTAATCGAACAACGGGACCATCCCGCCTATCAATGGGTCAACCCCATCGATGATGTGGATGATGGCCTACCCTGGTACCATGACATATGGAACTTCATCGAGAGTGGCTTGTACCCGTCTGAGGCCTTTCAGAAGGACCAAACTGTGTTACGAAGGATTGCTGCTCATTACATCATCTGTGGGGGGAGGTTGTATAGGAGATCTCATTGTGGGATGCACAAACTCTGTGTCAACGGCGCTGAAGCTGTCAGAATTATGGAGGAAATCCACGAAGGGATTTGCGGTCTTCACATGAGCGGCGTCATGCTTGCTAGGAAGATCTTACGTCAGGGCTACTTCTGGTCTACTATGGAATCTCAGTGTGTGGATTACGTGCGGCGATGTCACAAGTGCCAAATCCATGCTAATCTGATGCATGTTCCACCCTCTAACCTATTTGGCATGGCTTCGCCTTGGCCTTTCTCTGTATGGGGCATCGATGTCATCGGCATGGTCAAACCTTCTGCTTCAAACGGTCACAGGTTCATCCTGGTAGCAATCGATTACTTCACTAAGTGGGTCGAAGCTGAATCGTACAAAACCTTAACCGCGGTCCAAGTCGCTCATTTCATCAGGATGAATATCATCTATCGGTATGGTGTTCCGCAGGCATTTGTGTCGGACAATGGGAATCATTTCAAAGGCAGGGTTCTGGAGCTCTTTGAAGAATTCAAGATCCAAATCCATCACTCTACCGTCTATCGCCCTCAGACGAATGGAGCAGTCGAAGTGGCAAACAAGAATGTCGAGACTATCATCAAAAAATCCGCGGAGTCCGCCAGGGACTGGCACGAGCAGCTACCTCTAGCTCTTTGGGGGTATCGAACATCGATCCGAACGTCAACAGGGGTAACCCCTTATTCCTTGGTCTACGGGATGGAAGCAGTTCTCCCCATAGAGCTCGAGGTGCCATCTTTGAGGGTCGTGATAGAATCAAAACTTTCAGAATCTGAATGGCTCAGTGGGAGATTCGCCGAACTCATGCTTTTTGATGAATGAAGGCTCCGGGCCTTGTATCATGTTCAGGGGTATCAACGGAGAATTGCCCAGGCATTTAACAAGAAAGTAAAGTCTAGAGACTTGGTTGAAGGGGACATGGTCACAAAGGAGATTCGAGCGCCAGTTTTCGACCCCCGCGGCAAGTTCCGACCTAAGCGTTCCGGACCTTATATTATCAAGACCATCCTTTCTGGGGGAGCGGCTCAGCTCATTGATCTCGACGGCAACGAGATCAATACTCTGGTTAACCTGGATCAACTCAAACGTTACTATCCCTGAGAGAAGCTCGTTGGACCGAAAACCACAAGGGTGGGCGGTTCCAAGCAAAAATTAGAGCAAGCCTGTTAGACCGAAAACCTGCGAAGGCGGTTTAGGCAAAAATAAATAGGCATCAATCAAAGCTCGCTGGACTAAAAACCCGAACGGGCGGTTCTAGGCAAAAGTTAGAGCGCAAAAGGAAAGCTAAAATACCCGAGCGAACCTTTGCCTGAACTACGTGCTGACCTGATTCCTTGAAAAGGGATACGTAGGCAATCTTTCCGTGAGATTCGGTCACAATCAATCAACTTGATCCGTGGTTTTCCTATTCACCAGAGTTCGGCTCGATATTCAAGAGACGCAGTGGTTCAACACTTGGAACAAAAGGGGAGAACCCTTCAACTTTCACTTTTATTTTAATTATAACTTCTATTACACAGGCTGAGCAGTCTTAAACACACAGTCAAGCATAAAAACAGAATAAAGCGCTCGAGGCCCTAACGGGCTCATAGTTTATTCCAGATCACTCGAGTCTGTCAAAGAGTCAATTGTTGTTTTGTCTGCTTGCAACCTCTCTTTTCAGCCATGCTTGATATCGGGGCATAAATTCTGTGCTGAAATCTGGGTCAGCTCCTCCAAGTTGTCTCAAGCCCCAATTACGTTCGTAGCCTCTCAAGTTCTGGAAAGTAAAGGCAGGGACTTGGAAGTCCTCAACCCCAGCTCGGTGAAGCCCTTGGCTTATTCCCAACTGACGGAGAATACGCTCGGGAATATAGAATGTAAAAGCAGTCAGCCCAGCTATTACCATCCTCTCAAAACCTGCAGAATTCAAGGCCATATCCGGGATGTTCAGGGCCTCATGCCTCCAAATGATCTCATTCGGTAGCATCTCTCTCATGAATGTGTACCATTGATGCATAGTCATCTCCGGGTAAATCATGCCTCGCTGATGCATTTGGCCAGGCAAGTGGGGCCAATTTGCTTCCAGCGCAGTGAGCAATCCCAACTTATCAGACAACCAAAGCTGCAAGAGCGGAAAAACAAGTAAGAAGCTATATAAAGCTTGAGTGGAAAAACAAGTGAGAAACCCCGATATAGCCTTAGTCGAGGGACGAGGTAAAAACAGAATGTGTGAAAACCAGAAAAAGGTGAGCTGAGTGAGAACTTACTTGCAGCAGAAGCGGGCTACCGCCAAAGACGTTTGTTTGGCCCGTGGAAACCAAATCCAAACCCATGAGTGTCTCAGCCAAGACAAGTGGCACCACATTCCTTCGGGCACCCATTTGAGCAGCAACGCTCACCAGCATAGGGTTCACCTGCCCATTCGGAGACACCAGTAAATAAGCAGCCAGCACACTGATTGTTAGGGCAAAACGACGCCTAGCCTGCAGAGCCATATCCTCTATATCCCCTTCTGGCCCGTACCATTCCATTAGGCGCATGATGTTGATTTGCCCTCCGACTAGCAGACTTTCAGCTGCTCCCCTAGTGATGTCAAGGCTGGATTGTAGGAGCTTTGGTATGTTTTTCCGGTAAGGTGGCACGACGATCACACTTGAAGCAACGCCTTGGAGATACGCTTGGAATTCCTCCACGGTGGGGCACAGCTCGTTGACCCCGAACCTGAACACATGAACGTCTAGATCCCAGAATTGTAGGGCCGCCCTCAGAAGTTCAGGACGAACCCTCATATTACGGAGGAAACGGAATGCGGCCAACCCGTGAGACCGGAATAAGAGCCAATCTCCAGCAACAAAAGCAGTAAGCCATGGGCTAATCAACACTGGAAGGTTATTTGCCATCTTGGTTTTTGTGGGAACATCAAACTACGAGAAGAATGCCTCTACTAAACGAAGTGTCGGCCTCTTTATAGCCAGAATGTGTAGAGTATATCTATTTCACAGAGCAAATATCTCTGCTGCATGCTGTTCTTTCTTCTGAGACCAAGGCATCTCTGCACCGACCTCTGGGGTACTCTCAACAGTTGAAAAGTGATGACAAGGCCTGACCACCCTGGGACTCTAAGATAGTCAAATAAAGGTAGCCTGGCATGCCTGAAGCATCGCGCGACGATGTCACTCCATCGCGCGAGTGTTTGGAGCCCAACCTCCGCGCGATGAACTCACTCCATCGCGCGATGGTTCAACCTGCAATTTGACAGATTACAGCAGCTACTGCCCAACTTTGGTCATTTTGGACTCCGAAGGTTCTTTTGCAACTTTTATGGTTCCAGCAAGTCACTATAAGCGTATGTGACTGTATCCAAGCATCGGATTCGAAAAATTGCGTTTAATGAAGATTTCGGACCATCGGTGGCTCGTTTCAAGTTCAAAAGGGCGTTTTGGGGAGACAAAATTCGTTTCAAAGGGGCTTCCCCCATTCTCTCATGCCGTACAGGTCATAGTGGCCTAATGTGACTGTACGGAGGTGTCGGTTTCAGTCCGGGACATAATAGAGTCTTATTTTGTCATCTCGTGTCCTTTTTGTGTCCTTTGTGGCATTTTTGGGTCTAATTTGCGTTTTAAAACGTATTTTTCGAATTCCGTAAACTCTCATGGGTCGTTTTGCACATACGTGACCTCACCATAGTGTCAGTTTCACCCCAATTAAGATATTTTCAGTTTTGGCTTGCAAATGTCCAAAATTCCATCATATTTTCCGTATCCTGGCCGTGTCCTAAGGCATTCGTTCATCTTTTTGTGAGCTAAGTCCCGTCGGTACGTTTTTGTGTGTCTATGAACAGTCTCGGTACATTATCAATGCAAGTACGGCATTAGTGGTAAATATTTGTCTACTTTAACCCATTGCAAAGATAAAATAAGCTGAAAATGCAAATTTTATGGCCAAAACCGTGTAGACACCCCAATTTGATTCCCCCAGTCATTTTGTTTCTTTTCAGTTTGTTTCTTTTCAGTTTCTTATTCCCCCGATGATGAATCAGGTCGCGAACAGTTTTGATTGAAATGGCTTGAGTTCGGTGTGTGTGGAACCCATCCCTTAACCCCAGAACCATTAGACCCAAAACTTTGACTAAGGGTTTGACTTTCGCGCGACTTACTGAGACACTCGCGCGATGCTCTACTTGCCAGGTGGTGGTCAAAGTCAAACTTTGACTGCTTGACCATCGCGGGAAAGTCAGAACCCTCGCGCGACGGTATTAATCCATCGCGCGATGGTCGACACCTGTCGTATCCAGCTGGATTTTGTGATGATGAGGCGTCTGCAGGTCCATTGACCCCGTTCCATCAACTGAACGGCGTTTGCTCGGCCATCCTCGCACCACCTAAACCCCCACTCTCCCATCAACTTGGCACCCCATTTCTCTACCAAGTAAGTGCTGCCAGCATTGTTGGCTGGCTGCATGACCTTGTCTAGCCACCAACAAACTCCTCTCTTTTCCTATAAATAACCCCCATTGTTATCTTCCAAAGGGTTACCAAAAAAATCCCAAATAGAAGAACAAGAACTACAACCTTGATCTTCTCTCATTCAAAATCCCTACCACCTATTTACTTGTCAAAGGCATACCACCTCATTCAAACCATTTTCAAATCATTCAAGCAAAGGTATAATTTTCAGCCTTTACTGTTTTGATCCCTGAGGGGGGCTGACAGGGTCAGGGCTGGTAATCAATATCAGTCTTTGGCCCCAAAGCCAGCAAATTTGCAAGTTGCTAAGAACAGAATGACCCACGCGCGAGATATCCACTCCATCGCGCGACGGTTCACCGTTTGCGTGGTAAGGATCTCGTGGGGATGGGCTTCTCGTTCTGTTCAGTTTATATGACTTCTTGTTTTCCTGTCTAATCATATTTGATACATCTCACTGTTTTGCATGTTAAAATCAGTAGTTTAGTTTAGCTTACTTTCCCTGTTCATTTTGGAATGCCTCTAGGTAATTTCTTAATATGTCTCAGAGCCCAGGCATGCAAAGCAATTCCTGGAAGTCCAGTCAAAACAGTCGCGCGATGATGTGACTTCATCACGCGATGGTATTGGCATTTCCAGAATTTGCCCTTGCATGGGCAACTAGGCTCTTAGCCTCTGTTTTAAACACCCTCACTGTTTAAGGGTTGCACTTTATTCCAGTCATGATAATTTGTAAATATTGATTTACCTTCAGTACATATAAACTGTGTGGTTTGTCCTGGGTGTCCACTGGTCCTTCCAGAGCCCAGAAGGAGATAAAACTTAACCTGTTGGGAGGATATCAACCCTCGCGCGATACAATGGGTTTGACGCGCGATGGAGGACTTGCATGCTGGCAGATCCATGCATGCAAGTTGGCCATTATTTGTGTTAAACTCATTCCAGTGCACTGTCTTGATACCCGATCTCAGTGTTAGATTTTATCTTGTTTATTTTCTAACATGTTGTGCCATCCATGCCATCACCAACATGTTACAGTTTTAATCCCCGATTAACTGTTCCCCCGCCCTAATTGGCTAAAAATTGATTAATTAAACAGAATCGCAAAACAAATATTTTCGCAAATGTTTTAGTAGAGACCGATCTCCGGATTGGGTGAGAGGGGTGCCAGAAAACCCTTCCCCTCTCGTAACCTGGCTCCCGAACCCAGATATGGTTATGACGGACTGGTTCCTTAACTTTTTCAAAGTCAAAAAGCGCGCCAAGTGCTTCGAAATACGGTTCCTTGGGTGTCGGACCTTCAAACCCAAGTGGCGACTCTGTATTTTCGCGAGCGCTTATCGTCCAGCTAAGAACCGCTCCCGCGAACCGGCAGCATCTCTCCTTTCTCAAAAGGGTGGGGAACGGAATCTCTTCCCCGGAGGAAAGAAAGATCGGGCAAATCGCATTGCCCACAGTGGCGACTCTGCTGGGGATCGAACCGATATTGGTTTATACTTTGAAATTAATACGCTTGAGAACGATCCCACAAAGCCTGTCAAAACGGGGAGCTTCGCGCTGCCGAAGAAAGGATTGGTGATTTAACAGGACCTCGTGTCTGGCCATCCAATCTGGGGCTTTTCCGATTGTTCTCTCGCGTAGTTTTTTCTAAGTATTAATTAATAAAGAGAGCCAACTTTGAAAAGGCATTTGCGAATTTGCGATTCTATTCTATTAATCAACTTTTTAGCATTCTCATTTGCATCGATGTGGGATAAGCCTCGTTGGATCGTTTTGGCAATCCGGCACGGTTTACCGGAGCCCGGGGACCCCGAATGACCAACAACCTTCGACGATGATGAGTCATTCTACCGTTCGACTGTTGCTCTGCGATTACGCGGGCAGCGGGAGGTATATCTTGGCTTTAGTCCGAGGAACCTGTTACAAGCCAAAACCAGCCTTTGCATATACAAAGCATTAGAACTCTCCAAAACTAGGACAGGTACCTACAGGGTAAGATTACTTGCATCTAACCCCCATATACTGTCGACATGTTACTGCTTTCCCTATCGCATGCACTGTTCATACATACATACCGTTCCTGCGTAGAAGCATATTTAGGGCGGCTCCTAGGTTCTCTCTCCTTCAAGTCTGTCTTATGTTTATTAGGACCTTACCATGGCCCGATGAGGAGTCGTGCATCTCAATGGTGTGCGTTGTCGATTCTCAAGTTCCTTGGATCAATCAGACTTTGGGAAATCAAGACCTTCTAAAGCCTTTGGCTAATTATCCAATCGAGGTTTCAAACAGAAAACGAGGAACAAAACGGGAAAAATACCGCGATGCTTACATCACTTTGGTTATCATGCGAAGCATGTACACCATCTGGGCTACGGCACTGTGCTGCCTACGCCTCCCCGGTTATAGCATCATGCCTATCTACACCGAATTGTTCCAAGTTCAAAGTTGAAACTTCCGAGGCGGAATAACCAAAACCTTTAGACTGCTTTGACATCTCTTTGTCTCAGTTGATACGAGAAAGGATACACCTTGAAAAGATTTCTGAGGATCACTGGCAATGTCCAAACATCATAAGACAGACTTGTCTGCTAGTATTAGAGTCTAAGGGCGACACTGACGACGGTGACTGTGTTTTCGCTTTAGTCTTTTTATTTTAGATTAAAGTTGCTGCAGGGCCCTTATTAAGCCTTTTCTCACTTTCTGCACGCAAAGGTTCTGAATCATTGCACCGCCAAGGAAAGTATCGAGGCAGAAAACCAAACCCACTTGGGAACGTCTGCACCAGAACCCGATTCAGAGATTAGTCAGATTGCAAGCCCAGTCAGTCACAACGGAAGACTCCCCGCGTTCTTTGCTCGCTACCCTGCAGTCAGCTTCGTCTCCGGTCCTCGAAGAAACAGACTCTCCGGGATCATCTACCCTCTCCTCTGCATCAAGCACCTCTGGACCAACAGTCATGGCAGATCAACCGCAACCACTCTCTCTGGAAACCATACTCATGAACATCCAGACTAGCATTGCTACCATACAACAAAGGGCCGCTCAGACAGATGCCAACTTGACCCGCTTGAATGACCTCTTTAACACTCGTCTTCCTCCAACTGTTCAAGAGGAGGGCGAGGCCGAAGAGGATGTACATGAGCAACCTATCATGGTCGAAGATCCGGACCAGCCAGGGCGTCTGGTCGCTTTGGTCAATCCTCGGGGCACTCGAACTCCCGCTCAGAATCCAGGCATCACTGCTGTCAGGACTGTTCAGCACCCTGACATGACTGCTCTCGTCGCCAAAATGGCCAAGCTGGAAGAATCTGTTTCGAAGTCCGAGAAAATCAGTGCTGGAGGGATTGACTTGGACCGTCTCTGCCTTTATCCCAATGCCAAGCTTCCTGACAAGTTCAAAATGCCCGACATAGCCAAGTTCGATGGTACTGGCGATCCTAAAACCCATCTCTATGGTTACCATGCTGCCATGAAGCTCCTGTCCGTCGAGCCCGAGGCCATGTCTCAGCTGTTTCCTCAAACCCTCTCGGGTCCCGCTTTCCATTGGTTTCTGTCACTCGACATTGCCAAGCGAAGGACTTGGGAGGACATCGGGGCTGCGTTTATTTCGCAGTATAGCTATAACTCCCAGCTCAAAATGACTACTCGGGAGTTAGAATCCACCAAGATGGACGCTAAGGAATCCTTCGCGGATTTTGTCAAGAGATGGAGGGCCAAAGCCGCTCAAATGACTGATCGCCCGAGCGAAAGAGATCAGCTTCGTATCATCTCCCGCAATCTCCAGCCGGACTATGCTAGGCACTTGGTCCTCGTTCAAGCATCCTCCAATTTTGACACCTTCTTCGACTCTGGTCTGGCCATCGAAGATGCATTGCAGAGTGGGATTCTGTCACAGGGAGAATCTTCCAATCCACAGTCAAAGCCTCGGGCATATTCTGGAAATACTAATGCTTTGTTTGGGGGAGGGACTTACTCCAATACCGCAACCAGTGGTACCAATGCCTCTTCCTCAAAAGCTGCCAACCCCATTGCCGAGGTCCATCAAGTTCAAACCCCGCAAAGTAATCGGCCGCGTAATCAACCTCGTAGTTTCTCCGCTTTTGAAGCACCGTTGTCTTCAGTCATGGAGAAACTGGTCCAATCGGGACATCTAAAGCTCCTCGACCCAACTCCTCTGCCTAAGAACCCATCACCTAACTTCAAAGCCAATCTCTACTGCGCCTATCATCAAGGGGCTGGTCATCTTACCGATTCTTGCTTTCACCTCCGACATGCGATTCAGGATCTCATAGATGAAGGGACTCTTCATGCTCCACCACCGTCAGCTCAAAAACCGAACATTCTCGCCAATTCCATGCCAAACCACAAAAATGCTCCATGCATTAACCGGATATCCATCAGCTCCACTGATATATCCCTCAGCTCCACTATATTCAACCCCACCGACCATATAACCTCAACAAATCAACCTAGGCCGATCGTGCCTGTCCCCTCTCCGTCCGAGGCCGAGATTTCCTATATCCGCTCCGAGGGAGGACAGTCGTCCAATTTCAATGCGCCCTCCGCGCATCTACAGAATGGAGCGTTTGTATTCAACGCTTCTATCAGTGACCTGTTCCACCAACCTATTCCCGCTGTGCAGCTCAACTCTGCCTCTACCGTGGATAGCCCATACTTCAACGTGACGGATCCGAACCCCTCCTTGAGTCTATTGGACCGCTTCAGAGCTGCTATTCCCCTTCAACCAGAGCAACAACTCGACATGCAAGCTGTAGGATGGGCTATAACTGATAATGATGACTATGCCACTCCCATAATCAACGAATGGACAGAATTGGAATTAGAGGGATTCCCACCTAATCCCGAATACATCCCCTTTGACCACGCCTGGTATGATGCTTGGATGGCCAATTACGAAGTAGCCATGCTTGATCCTTTGGATGGTTTCTCGTTGGACATGCTCTTCCAACAACCTCAGCCTATCTTGCCCAAAGAGGAGTACTATTGGGATCCCGACCCTGCCTGGCAATTTCCATTAGGGTTTGACCCTAATCCTCTCCAAGGTTACGCTCTGCCCAACCATGAAATTCAATATTTGGAAGAGGACCCCATTCAAGATGAGACCCGTGTCCTGGGGGAATGCTTTTTCCCTTCCACTCTTGACAGGCTGGTTGACTCGGTGCCTAAGCCCGAGTATGATCCCACGTTCAACATTGTCGACGAAAACCTCCCACGCCCTATAGTGCCTTCCCCTCCTGAAGAGGATTGCAGCATCATGGTTACGGACCTTGTGCCACCAGCTGATCTTTGGGACGTCGATGATATAGTCAACATCCAGGTTGGGTCCGAGGTTTAGACTGTCAATCGCTCCCTCGCTGATGGAGGGCTATGGGATGTCCCTTTTGTTGCTAATACAGAACCGATCCGAGAGGCTGTAGCAGTTGGGAATCCAGACTTTTGGGAATCACTCTTGATGAAAGATCTGACTGAGGATTTGGGTTTGAACATGGAAGTGCCTGTAGCTCCTCTGACCTCTGACAAAGGGAAACGCAAATTGGGAGAAGTCCCTGTTGATCTGTGGGACGATAGTCAAGACCCTCAAATGGTACCCTCTTTAGAGAACGTTCTTAACATTACAAGAAGTGGACGAGTCTTTCAGCCTGCTAATCTGCTAGCAGGAAGTTCGTCCAATTCTTCTAACCGGAAGAACGAATCTCCTATTTTCTCAAGGTCTGCACCACTTGAGGTGCCAGTTAACGCCCCAAACGACGACATGATTCAAAGGCAATTGGAGCAGATTCCCGCCGCCATATCACTCTGGGGACTAATCTGTTCCTCCCGGGAGCATCGTCAGAAATTCTGCCACACTCTCTCTCGTCTTGAGATTCGACCGAACGTCACGCCTGAAGCAATGATTTCCCTTATCCTCCCACCTACCTCTAAGCATACCGTGGTCTTCACTGATAAGGATCTGCCGCTTGAAGGAGTTGACCACAATCGACCCTTGCATATCACAGTCAAATGCCGAGGACTCTGGGTTCCGACTGTTCTTATCGATAATGGCTCAGCGATCAATGTTTGCCCTTTGAGGGTGGCTCACCGTCTGGGACTGACTAAGCAAGACTTTGCACCTTCTAGCGTGGCTGTTAAGGCATATGACAGCACACGTCGCCTGGTCGAAGGCACACTCGTGCTCACTCTCGATGCGGAGGGATTCAAAATGGATGTCGAGTTCCATGTGGTTGAGATTCCAGCCTCCTTCAATCTCTTGCTAGGAAGACCGTGGCTTCATAGATCTGAAATCATGGCCGTGCCATCTACTCTTCATCAGAAAGTCAGGCTGGGACTTCCCACTGGGACTTTGATTATCTGCAGGGATTCAGGCATTCGCCCACTCAAGGAGGATGGCACACCTGTTTTGGGTATCGCACACGACAACGGAGACGTCGATCTCGCAGGTTTCTCTTTTGATACTTCTGGCTCGGTTATGGCCATCAACGTAGACGGGGACTTCGTCATAAGCTCTGTTGCTCTGGACATTATGAGAAGGATGTCCTATCTACCTGGCCTTGGCTTAGGAATTCACCAACAAGGGATTTCCAGAATTCCCTGCGTTTCCTTCCTGTGAGGGCCGTTTTGGCTTTGGATACTCTTCCTCTGCCGACGATGCCAAAAGAAGGAAATGCACGGGAAAGCTTCGATCTCTCTATGATGATCCCGACAGCTACTTTGTCTGTGAAAAGGGGAATGATATCTATCGTGGGCAAGCTGAGCCCTTTATCGACTCAGTCACTGGGGAACTGCTGCTTGGTTTTGAGATCTTTGCGGATGATACTTGGTCCTCCAGTGACGAAGAGCCAGCTAATGCAGAATTCAAGAGGAAGCTTAGCCAACCCAAGCCGAAGACTGACTGGCTGGGATCTCTTGATCAGGGGAGCTTGGAGTAGCTGTTCCATGAGTTCTCTCAAGTGGGTTTGGCCAAGGAAGCTGAAGATGCCGAAGTGTTCATGCTCGGGCCCGACGCCCTCAAGGACCCCACCTCTCTTATCGTGGAAGCTAAGGGTAGCCTAAAAAATTGCATTTTTAAACCACGCCTTACTTGCATTGATGATATAGCTGAGTCTGACACTGAGTCTGTTAAGTCTTTTGAGTCTAAGGCTAGCTCTGAGTCGGAGTTTGTGCCTCTCGGCCCTCCACGTCACAGCTTTTACTGTGAGTTCGACTCCCTTGTACTTGGCGATCCTGCGGGGTCTTATGAAATGAAAGACTCCTCTTCTGACTACTTGAATGATCTTTATATAAACTGTGTCGACCCCGATGACGAAGGGATAGATTTCGATGGGGATATCCCCAAGGAAATCCGTGCCTTCATCGAAAGGGAAGACGAAAGGCATGCTCAGCCATTGAAAGAAGAGGTAATCTTAATAAACTTGAAAGATGAGAGTGATCCTCGGATGGTTCAAGTGGGCTCCACGTTAGATCCGGAGGAGCATCGTAATTTCAAAGAGCTCCTCACTGAATTCAGCGATGTTTTTGCATGGTCTCATCAAGACATGCCCGGTATCGATCCTGAGATAGTGGAGCATCGAATTCCCCTGTTGCCCGATGCTAAACCGGTGAAACAGAAGCTCAGACGGATGCGACCGGACTGGGTGCAGAAAATCAAGGAAGAAGTCACCAAGCAGATTGACGCTGGTTTCCTCGCAGTCTCTCAGTATCCCACTTGGGTGGCCAACATCGTCCCTGTTCCTAAGAAAAATGGCCAGATTCGTGTCTGTGTTGACTTCCGGGACTTGAACAAAGCAAGCCCCAAAGACGATTTTCCCTTGCCACACATCGATGTGCTCGTGGATAATACTGCAGGGCATGCTTTGCTTTCGTCCATGGACGGCTTCTCAGGCTACAATCAGATTCTCATGGCACCCGAAACCACGAGAAAACGACTTTCATCACTGAGTGGGGGACTTACTGCTATTTGGTTATGCCGTTTGGTTTGAAGAATGCCGGTCCTACTTATCAAAGAGCTGCCACGACTATCTTGCATGACATGATGCACAAAGAGGTTGAGGTCTACGTTGATGATATGATAGCCAAGTCAAAAACTCGGGAAGGGCATGTCTATGTGCTAAGGAAACTTTTCGAAAGGTTCCGCAAGTTCCGGATGAGTCTTAATCCACAGAAGTGCACCTTCGGAGTCACGGCAGGCAAAATGCTAGGTTTCATGATCACTTCCCGTGGGATTGAGGTCGATCCGTCAAAAATCAAAGCAATACGCGAAATGAAGCCACCTGAGTCTGAAAAGGGGGTGCGGAGCTTTTTAGGAAAGGTTCAGTTCATCAGCAGATTCATCGCCAAGTTAACCTTAATTTGCGAGCCGATGTTTCGTCTACTCAAGAAGGACACCCCGTTCGTATGGTCAAAAAAGTGCCAAGCAGCTTTCATTTCAATCCAGGACTATCTACAGAACCCGCCTGTTCTCATGCCGCCTGTACCTGGAAAACCTCTCATCCTCTACTTATCCATGAATTCTACATCCATGGGATGTTTGCTAGCTCAAGAAGGGGACAAGGGAGTTGAGAAAGCTATTTACTACCTTAGCAAGAACATGGTTGGAGCCGAAGAACGCTATACCGCCTTAGAAAAGACGTGCTGGGCCCTTGTTTGGGCATCTAAGAAGTTAAGACACTACATGCTGGCTTACCCAGTGAAGTTGATTTCTAGAATGGATCCTCTCAAGTATCTATTTGAGAAACCTGCGCTCACTGGTAAGTTAGCACGTTGGTTGCTTCTCTTAGCAGAGTTCGATCTCGAGTATGTCACGAGAAAATCAGTAAAGGGACGTGCTATTGCGGAATTTTTAGCTGACCACCCTGTGGACGGACCCGAGGATTCGGATTTCGTGTTCCCGGACGAGGAAGTGCTGACAGTCGTTGAGGATGTTTAGACTCTTTACTTCGATGGGGCAGCCAATCAGAAAGGGTTCGGAATCGGGGTTTTGCTAGTCACTCCTGACGATTCTCATATTCCGCATGCGTTCAAGCTTAATTTCGATGTCACCAATAACCAAGCTGAATATGAGGCCTGCATTGTGGGAATGGAGGCTGCGCTCACACTTGGCGTTGAGAAGCTTGAAGTCATATGGGATTCGAATCTTGTCGTGTCTCAAGCCAATGGAGACTAGAAAGTACGCGAAGAAAAGCTGAAACCTTACCATCAAGACTTGGAGGGATTAATCCCTCGTTTCAATAAGGTGACTTTCACTCATATCCCTCGACTGAAGAACCATTTTGCTGATGCACTTGCAACCCTGGCCTCCATGGTCGAACTGCCGCTAGGTGTCAAACTCCGTCCTATCTTAATCGAACAACGGGACCATCCCGCCTATCAATGTGTCAACACCATCGACGATGTGGATGATGGCCTACCCTGGTACCATGACATATGGAACTTTATTGAGAGTGGTTTGTACCCCTCTGAAGCTTCTCAGAAGGACCAAACTGCGTTACGAAGGATTGCTGCTCATTACGTCATCTGTTGGGGGATGTTGTACAGGAGATCTCATTGTGGGATGCACAAACTCTGCGTCAATGGCGCTGAAGCTGTCAGAATTATGGAGGAAATCCACGAAGGGATTTGCGGTCCTCACATGAGCGGCGTCATGCTTGCTAGGAAGATTTTGCGTCAGGGCTACTTCTGGTCTACTATGGAATCTCAGTGTGTGGATTATGTGCGGCGATGTCACAAGTGCCAAATCCATGCTAATCTGATGCATGTTCCACCCTCTAACCTATTTGGCATGGCTTCGCCTTGGCCCTTCTCTGTATGGGGCATTGATGTCATCGGCATGATCAGACCTTCTGCTTCAAACGGTCACAGGTTCATCCTAGTAGCGATCGATTACTTCACTAAGTGGGTCGAAGCTGAATCATACAAAACCCTAACTGCAGTCCAAGTCGCTCATTTCATTAGGAAGAATATCATCTATCGGTATGGCGTTCCGCGGGCTTTTTATCTTGGACAATGGGAGTTTTTTCAAAGGTAGGGTTCTGGAGCTCTTTGAAGAATTCAAGATCCAGATCCATCACTCAACCGTCTATCGCCCTCAGACGAATGGAGCAGTCGAAGCGGCAAACAAGAATATCGAGACCATCATCAAAAAGTCTGTGGAGTCCGCCAGGGACTGGCACGAGCAGCTGCCTCTAGATCTTTGGAGGTATCGAATGTCGATCCGGACGTCAACAGGGGCAACCCCTTATTCCTTGGTCTACGGGATGGAAGCAGTTCTCCCCATAGAACTCGAGGTACCATCTCTGAGGGTCGCAGTAGAATCAGAACTTCCGGAATCTGAATGGCTCAGTGGGAGATTCGCCGAACTCATGCTTTTTGATGAACGAAGGCTCCGGGCTTTGTATCATGTTCAGGGGTATCAACGGAGAATTGCCCGTGCATTTAACAAGAAAGTGAAGTCTAGAGACTTAGTTGAAGGCGACATGGTCACAAAGGAGATTCGAGCGCCAGTTTTCGATCCCCGCGGCAAGTTCCGACCTAAGCATTCCGGACCTTACATCATTAAGACCATCCTTTCTGGGGGAGCAGCTCTGCTCATTGATCTCGATGGCAACGAATTCACCACTCTGGTTAACCTGGATCAACTCAAGTGTTTGTGGGCAATGCGATTTTGCCCGAATCTTTCTTTCCTCTGGGGAAGGGATTCCGTTCTCCACCCTTTTTGAGAAAAGGAAAGATGCTGCCGGTTCGCGGGAGCGCTTTTGAAGCTGGACGTCAAGCGCTCGCGAAAATACAGAGTCGCCACTCGGGTTTGAAGGTCTGACACCCAAGGAACCGTATTTTGAAGCACTTGCCGCGCTCTTTGATTTGAAAAAGTTAAGGAACCAGTCCGTCATAACCATATCTGGGTTCGGGAGCTAGGTTACGAGAAGGGAAGGGTTTTATGGCACCCCTCTCGCCCAATCCGGAGATCGGTCTCTACTTAGGCATTTGCGAAAATATTGTTTGTTTGCGATTCTGTTTGATTAATCATTTTTTAGCCAATTAGGGCGGGGAACAATTAATCGGGGATTGAAACTGTAACAATTTGCAGGATATGGTGGATAATAGCATGGATGAGAAGGACAAATGAGATAATACTGAACACTGATTTCAAGATGCCAAAACAGTGCATGGGTACGTTTATCACAGACAGCGACCAACTTGCATGCACGGAATGGGAACATGCAAGTCACACCATCGCACGACATACTCATACCCTCGCGCGAGTATCAACATCCCTCCTACAGGTTCAATTTTATCTCCTTCTGGGCTCTGGAAGGACCAGTGCACACCCAGGATCAAACCAAGCAGTTCATATGTGCTGGAAGTAAATAATTATTACAATCTGACTGAATAGGAATAAAATGCAACCCTTAAACAGTGAGGGTGATAAAAACAGAGACCAAAGGCCTAGCTGCCCATGCAAGGGCAATCACTGGAAATGACTAAATCATCGCGCGATGGAGTCACATCATCGCGCGACTGTTCTGACTGGACATCCAGGAATTGCTTTGCATGCCTGGGCTCTGAGACACATTCAGAAGCTACCCAGGGGCATTCCAACATAAACAAGGAAAGCAAACTAAACTAAACTACTGATTTTAGCATGCAAGACGGTGAGATGTATCAAATATAGTCAAGCAGGAGAACATGAAATCATATAAATTGGATCAGAACAAGAGACCCATCCCCACGAGAACCATATCACACGAGCTAGAAGCATCGCGCGATTGTATGGGTTCATCGCGCGTGGGTTTACTTGTCCACAGCATCTTGTAAATTTGCTGGCCTTGGGGCCAAGAACTGATATTGATTACCAGTCCTGACCCTGTCAGCCCCCCTCAGGGATCAAAACAGTAAAGGCTGAAAATTATACCTTTGCTTGAATGATTTGAATGTGATTTGAGTGAGGTGGTATGCCTTTGACAAAGGAGAAAGTGGTGGTAGCTTTGATTGGGAGAAGATCAAGGTTGTAATTCTTGTTCTTCTTTTTGGGATTTTTTTGGTAACCCTTTGAAAGAGATCAATGGGGGGTTATTTATAGGAGAAGAGGGAGCTTGTTGGTGGTGATACAAGGCCATGCAGCCAGCCAACAATGCTGGCAGCACTTACTTGGTAGAGAAGTGGGGTGCCAAGTTGATGGGAGAGTGGGGGTTTAGGTGGTGCAAGGATGGCCGAGCAAACGCCGTTCAGTTGATGGAACGGGGTCACATGGACCTGCAGACGCCTCATCATCACAAAATCCAGCTGGATACGACAGGTGTTGACCATCGCGCGATGGAGTGAGACCGTCGCGCGAGGGTTCTAACTTCCCCGCGATGGTCAATCAGTCAAAGTTTGACTTTGACCACCACCTGGCAAGTAGAGCATCGCGCGAGTGTCTCAGTGAGTCGCGCGAAAGTCAAACCCATAGTCAAAGTTTGGGTTCAATGGTTCCGGGGTTAAGGGATGGGTTCCACATACACCAAACTCAAACCATTTCAATCAAAACTGCTGTCGACCTGATTCATCATCGGGGGAACAAGGAACTGAAAAGAAACAAACTAGAAAGAGACAAAATGACCGGGGGAATCAAATTGGGGTGTCTACAGTAGTCCCTCTCTGACGGCACGCGGAGCACCATTAATCGGTACGGGTAACGTCAAAGATTTCTAGACACCCATCCGATCCACCCAAGGGCCAATTAAACGAAAAGCGCAAGACGGTATGTACAAATACCGTGCACCGAGGAATTGGACGGTTAGATCGTCGCTGATTGGAAATTGGACGGTTAGATCGTCGCTGATTGGAAATTGGACGGCTAGATCGTCGCTGATTTGAAAGTGGACAATTAGATCGTCGCTGATTTGAAAGTGGACGGTTAGATCGTCGCTGATTTGAAAGTGGACGGTTAGATCGTCGCTGATTTGAAAGTGATGTGCTTGCATGGGCGGACCACTGCTGGGGATATAAAGCACCTTTGATCTTGAACATCTTGTAAAGATCCAAAATTACTTGCAAGCTCTAAGAAAAGCTTGTGGGCCACAAATAAGATGACGGGCCGAGCCAGAGGTCAAATACGGTCAACGACCCAGCTCAACCGTCGCGCGAGAGAGTCATACCATCGCGCGATGGTTCTTAGTTAGGGCCTGAATCTGAAACGGGCCCAGACCCGGCCCGCGCCTGTTGGCGTCCCTTTTGATCGACGGGGACGTCTTGAAACCGCTCACAGCAGTTTCAAAACTCCCCCAACTCTTCTTTCTCTCAAACTCTCTCTCAAAACCCATCCAAACCTCTTGATTTCTTGCCAAAATCGACGAGCCCAAGTTCATACACTCATCCATGGCAGACCACGGCGACGGGGGCAGCGGAGGAGAGGTTGTTGATCGTCCGGGGGACGAGGGAGGACCAATGGAGGTTGGGACCGGGGATCAAAGGCCGGCGGAGGCCGTTCTAGGCATGGGTGCAGCAGCGGCAGGCGGTGGCGATGGCGGACAGGGCCATGCACAGGCTGTTGGGGACGACGGCGATCATCGCGCGACGGAGCCAGATCGTCGCGCGACGGAGGTGGTCGGGGCAGTGCGATCAGAGATCGAACAAATGGACCCAAGCACGGCCGTGAGCGGTTCTGTAGTGGCCGGTGGTGGTTCTGGTGGTACGGGCAGTGGAGATGTCCTTAGTGGTGGCGCCGAGCCGAGTGAGCATCCGCCGAGGGATCCGGCGAAAGGCAAGGATGTGGCGACCGAGAGCGAGCGAGCCACGGAGGTTCCATTCGCATATAGAGAAGAGGATGTGCTTTTCCGTCCCGCGGCGACATCATCGGGTCACAGGCCGATCACAAAGCAAGATGTCGCCGAGCTCTTGAGTGATGCGCAGCTTGCGCTGCTTTTGGAGGATAATCCCGAGATAAGGATTGCGGTCTTGGAGGCCCGGGAGGAGAGAGAGCGGGAGATTGCCGCTTCTGAGGCCGCGGCGAGAGCCGAGAGAGAGAGGGCTGCAGAGGAGGAGCTTTTGAGGGATGCTGAGGCCGAGGAGAGAGCTGGCGCCAGGGTGGGGGATCCTAGGGTGACAGCAGTGTCGGAGGCGGAGAGTTTGACTCGAGCTCCGTTTTCAGCAGAGGAGTATAGGGCACCGGTACCACACTTGTTTGTGCCGTTAGGCTTTACGGCATACAGACCACGACAGACAGAGTATGACCCTGAGCTGGTCTTGAGAGATCCTGATACTCACATTTCACGCAGCTGGTCTGAGGTAACTTTCTGATAGATGCTCATTCCTTTATTAGATACGATTCAAGTACAATGCATGCGCCCGAATGTTTTTCAAAAGTTTGTAGAGAAATAGCAATCCTGTAACGCCCCTAATTTTAGGCACGTTAAGGGTTTAATCTATTACAGAAATTAAATAGAGTCATTGTTTAATATTACAGCACGGCTCTCATAAGAGCATTTGAAATACAAAATAGATAACAAAAAGGGAGCTAGGGTTCCTATTCTACTGCTCCTCTTGCTCCTCCAACCTAGCGAGTTCTTCGGCTCCATACGCCTCCAAGGTGAAGAGATCGCCCTGTTCGTCTATCAGGTCTGACATATTATATTGGCGTCGCCACCCATATAATATGCCAGGGTCACCATAAGGCAACACCATGAGCTATGATGGCTCAATAGTAAAATCCTACTACTAGCATTGATTTCCACAAAACAATCACATAAGCAATAAACGCAAGATAATAACAGCTTGTTCATGTTCGTTTGATAACCATTAATGGTGTCAAGGGTTCTCGATTTTTCCTCCTACGCACACATCGTAGACCGTGTCATTCATTGCTACCTTTCTTTTCCAAAGACCTCTTTTTAACTCACCCAACCTCGGTTCCGCCGCGCCGGGTTCCCGAGTATCCTCACAACGGTTCCGCCGCGCCGGGTTCCCGTTGGCACACAAAAACTTGCATAGGCTTCCTACCGTGGATAACCTTGCTACTCACCCTACTTCGGTTCCGCCGCGCCGGTTTCCCGAATATCCTCACTATGGTTCCGCCGCGCCGGGTTCCCATAGGCACACACACACCCAATTTACATAATACTCTTGAATTAGTCATTATGTAGTTTCTAAGATATCTTCCAACCGGGAAGAACACATCCTCTTAGTTACTCACACCCTAGGTGCCATGTTTCTACTTTTCTCGGTTTTCGTGTCTCGTTACATGCAAAGACTCCGTCGTTTAAGACTTTACACAAACTCATGCATTCAATTAAAGCCTTGAAATAAATACGACAAGATCATCCAACTTTTACTAACTAGCATGCTTGAAACATTCCTAAAGTAAATCATGCATCTTCATCATTCATGATTAAGTAACTCCTTAAAACTTTAAATAAAGTAAGTAAAGATTTAAAGTAGCGAGATTTAACCAACTTTAGAAAATAAGATTTAAACTACGATATAGTAAAGATTTTACTACAATAGTAAGATTAAACTACCGTTCTTCGAGGCGGTGGTCGGCTACGGAAGTTTGATCGTCGGTTTTGGTTTCGGCGGCGTAACGTCCTTCGGATTGCTTCGAAAGGAAAAGTGTTGGACTACTTTTCCTAGAAATAACTTCCTATCCTACTTTTTAAGATTAGAGAGTGGTATTGGAGGTGGTTTGGTGGTATTGCTCAAGAACTCTCAAGAACAAGAAAGTTCTTGAACTTAGAACAAGAATACTAGAAAGTTTAGAGGGAAGGAAGAGCTTTGGGTTGAGGTGTGAGCTTCAAGTGTAGAATGAGCCTCTATTTATAGGCAAGAGCTTCCCCTTCTCCCATCATGGCCGGCCCCCCCCCCCCCTCTCCTCCTTTTCCAATTTTTTTTATCCAAAAAAAAAGTGTGTTCACATGGAGATTTAAGGCTAAAAACCTAGGTTTGCATGGCTATGGTGTCCTTAGATTTGATCTTGGAACAAATGGAGGGTTGAGATGAGTTTGTACAAGATTCATTGGCTTAAACAAATGCTAAAATGTACAAAGAAGGACATGAGGTGAGGTTTGCTTGGAAGCATAAGAATCTCATGGTACATGGAAGTTAAATGGCCAAGTACCAACCAAATCTTCTCCCTCCTCCTCTCCTCCACCCGGCCCCCCCCCCCCCCTCTCCCTCACATGGCCGGCTGCCCCTCTCTCTCTCTCCCTCTCATTCTCTTGCCAAGGTACAAAAATGGAAGAAAACAATTAAAAAAAGTATTACTCTTTGTACCTAGGATCAAAAATAGTCTTTTTGGCTAGGATTCTTTTCCATACTACTAATAGACACAAGGTACTTTTAGGCATATATATATTATCCTTTCTAAGTACTTAGGAGACCAAAACCCCATTAGAAAACAATTAAAGTACTTTTGAGAATCTTTGTACCTTGTACCTTTCTTCTTAAAATATTGCTATGCTTTCACATGGTTCAAAAGAAAATATTAAATTAACTAATACCTTAGTACTTTGAAAGACCAAAACTATTGTCCAATGGGTAAAATTCCCCCTAACATCTATTATCCAATGGACAAAAAAAACTAGTCAAAGTACTTTTAAAAAGTCTATTATTTTTTTTATATCCCAATATACTTTTAATATAAACAAATGGGTTTCTATTATCCAATGGATAATAGTTTCCCTAACAATCTTTGTCCAATGGACAAAGAATAAAATCAAAATAATTAAAAGAAAAAGAAAATTCAATACTTGACTAGGGTTCAAAGGGGTCCAAAAGGTTTAATGAGGGTCAAAATGGTCCAATCATGGTGACTAGATGGCTTTCTAGTTTAGTCTCTCTAACTGAATAGTTAGAAGCTAACTAGGTTGCTTAAATAGGACTAAAGCACAAGAAATAAAAGTTCAGGGGTCCAAATGCAGAAATTGAAAGTTCAAGGGCTAAAGCGCAATTTTGACAAACTATCGGAAAATTAACGGAATTCATGCAATTAACAATAATAACTCGAATAATAAATACATTTTTATTTATCAAAAATTCAGAGTTATTACAACCTATCCCCCTTAAACAATTTCGTCCTCGAAATTTGGCGTACGCTAGGATTCGAATAGGTGAGGGTATTTCATCTTCATGGTTTCTTCTCTTTCCCAAGTGGTCTCCCCTGCTCCACGATGTTTCCACAAAACTCGAACCAACTTGATCGTCTTGTTCCGGATAGTCTTCTCACTTCGATCTTGAATCTCTATCGGTTCTTCTTCGTATGTCGCATCTTCCTCAATGGTGATGTCTTCCCAATTGAGAACATGAGTGGGCAACGCGAGGTACTTGCGGAGCATTGACACATGAAACACGTTATGCACTCGGTCCAGCTGAGGTGGCAGGGCCAGGCGATAAGCAACTTTCCCAATCTTCTCCACGATGTCGAATGGTCCAATGTAGCGCGGGGATAGCTTTCCTTTCTTCCCAAATCTGATGACTCCCTTCTTTGGTCTAATCTTTAAGAATACATGATCTCCTACGGCAAATGTTAACGGCCGGCTCCTTTTATCCGCATAACTCTTCTGTCGGCTCTGAGCTGTTTGGATCCTTTGCCTGATGGTTTTGACCTTCTCAGTGGTATCTCGTACGATGTCAGGCCCGATCAATCCTGTTTCCCCAGCATCGGTCCAACAGACTGGAGATCGACAGGGTCGACCGTAAAGAGCTTCGTATGGTGCCATTCCGATGCTCGCTTGATAGCTGTTGTTGTAGGCGAACTCTACCAACGGCAAATGTTGCTCCCAGTTCCCAGAGAAATCCAAAGCGCAGGCTCTGAGCATGTCTTCTAGAGTTTGAATAGTCCTCTCCGTTTGTCCGTCTGTTTGTGGGTGGAAGGCTGTGCTAAGCCTTACGTCCGTTCCCAATGCTTTTTGCATTCCTTTCCAAAAGTGTGACACAAAACGTGGGTCTCTGTCGGATACAATCGAGATTGGTACTCCATGAAGGCGCACGATTTCTCGAATGTACAACAGGCTTAATTGCTCCACGTTTTCGGTCATCTTGACAGGCAGAAAGTGTGCAGACTTGGTGAGTCGATCTACGATCACCCAGATAGCTGTGTTGGACTTGGCAGTTCTTGGTAATCCAGTGACAAAATCCATCGAAATGTGCTCCCACTTCCAGGTCGGTATTGGCAAGGGTTGCAGATCTCCCCCAGGTTTCTGATGCTCGGCCTTGACTTGTTGACACACCAGGCAGGTAGATACAAATCGTGCCACATCCTTCTTCATTCCTTCCCACCAATACGTCCTTCGCAAATCGTGATACATCTTTGTACCACCAGGGTGAACTGCGAAGTTTGAATGGTGAGCTTCACGGAGTACGTCTTCTCGGAGAGTTCCAACATTAGGCACGAATACTTTTCCCTTGAATCTCAAGCTGTTGTTCTCCTCGATAGTCCATCCTGGCACCGCCTTTCCTTCTCGGATTCGATGCCGGACGAACTCGCAATCTTGCTCAAATGTTTGAGCTAACAAAACTTCCTGGTGAAGTGCTGGTTCCGCAACCAAAGCGTATAATCGAGTGTTCCCGCCTTCCGATGATGGGCGCAAATTGAACTCGTTGAGAGTGTCCACCATTTCCCATTCCTTGATGGCAGTCTTGACTTTCTGTGCTCTTTCCTTTCGACTAAGAGCGTCAGCTACCACGTTGGCTTTGCCGGGGTGATACCGCAACGTGAACTTGTAGTCCTCCAAGTACTCCATCCATCGACGCTGTCTCAGATTCAACTCCTTCTGAGTGAACAGATACTTGAGACTCTTATGATCGGTAAATACTTCGAATTGTTCTCCCCACAGGTAGTAACGCCATGTCTTGAGAGCGAATACTACTGCAGCCAATTCCAAGTCATGAGTGGGGTAGTTCTTCTCATGCGGTCGAAGTTGTCGAGATCCGTAGGCTACGACCTTTCCCTTCTGCATCAACACGCATCCTAAGCCATCTCTTGACGCATCACAGTAGACTGTATAATCGACACCGCGCTCAGGAATGATGAGAACCGGTGCACTGGTCAGTCTATTCTTCAGTTCTTGAAAAGATTTCTCACAGGCTTCATTCCAATCCAGCTTCACTCCTTTCTGAGTTAGCCTGGTCATTGGCTTAGCTAGGGTGGAGAAGTCTGGTATGAATCTTCGGTAATAACCAGCCAATCCAAGAAAACTTCTGATTTCGAACACAGAGGTTGGCTGTTTCCATTTCAACACTGCTTCGACCTTGCTTTCGTCCACAGCAATCCCATCCTTGGATACCACATGCCCCAAGAACTTAACCACTTCAAGCCAAAACTCGCACTTGCTGGCCTTAGCGTAGAGTTGGTTGTCTCGGAGTATTTGTAGTGCCATCCGCAGATGCTCTTCGTGCTCCTCTTTACTGGCGGAGTAAATCAAGATGTCATCAATGAACACCACTACAAATTTGTCTAAGTAGGGTTGAAAAATCTTGTTCATGAGACACATGAATACTGCCGGAGCATTGGTCAGTCCAAACGGCATTACTACAAACTCGTAGTGGCCGTATCTGGTGCGGAAGGCCGTCTTGGCAATATCCTCATCCCGAATCCTTAGCTGATGATAGCCTGATCGGAGATCGATTTTGGAAAAGCAAGTTGCTCCTCTCAATTGATCAAACAGGTCATCGATCCTAGGCAACGGATATCGATTCTTGATCGTAACTTGATTCAGCTTCCTATAGTCAATGCACAGCCTAAGCGTTCCTTCTTTCTTCTTCACGAATAGGGCTGGCGCTCCCCAAGGCGATGTGCTTGGTCTAATGAATCCCTTGTCTAGCAGTTCTTGTAGTTGCGTTTTGAGCTCCTTCAGTTCCGCAGGGGCCATTCGGTACGGGGCCATGGAAATTGGGGCCGTCCCAGGTTGAAGTTCTATGGAGAAATCTATCTCCCTTTGAGGTGGTAACCCAGGAAGTTCTTCTGGGAAAACATCGGCGTACTCGCAAACGATGTGTGGCAATCCCAGTTCTATCCTGTCGGTTTCTTCCAGTTGGAGACTAGCTAGCCATCCAAACAGTTGATTCTGCCACCTAGATCTCCTCGTCATCGCACTCGTTGACTCTCTATCCCCCTTAAAACGGAAACGAGTCCCTTCTGGTGTGTAAGCCGTTACCGTCTTCTGATGACAATCCACAACTGCACGATGAGCCGATAGCCAATCCATTCCAAGGATTACGTCGAACTCCGCCATGTCGATTACTCGGAGGTCGCAGGTCAGGCGTAAGTTGTCTACTTCTATCTCGCACCCTCTGCACACTAGACTAACAGCTATACTTCCCCCCATTGGTGATGTTACCCTTGTACATTTACCTAGGGGTTCTGTTTCTAGTGCTAGAGCAGATACGCAAGCAGTAGATATAAATGAATGCGAGGCACCAGAGTCAAACAAGGCTTGTACGCAAGTACTATATAACAGTAGCGTACCTTGGATCACAGAAGGATCCGCTTCTTGCTCCTCGGTTTGCAACGCAAAGATTCGCCCTCCAGTGCCTTGCTGGGTTCCTGCGGGCTGCTTTCCTTTATTTTGCCCATTCTGCTGCTGAGCTGGGCCACCAGAGTTTTGCTTCATGAAGCTGGCCTGCCCGGGCTGTTGTGCTTTCTGGTTCCCGAAGCTTCCGTTCTTTTCCTTCAGAGGCTGAGGGCAGTCACGCTTGTAGTGACCCATTGCCTGACAGTTGAAGCACTGCACAGATGCCTTGTTTTGGCCAAATCTCTGCGAGTCACCACGCCCAGGCGTAGTATTCTTCCAAGACTGGTTGCTTTGTCCAGAAGCAAAGGTTTTGGTGGGATAGGGCCCACGGTTGTTGTTGTTGGAAGTTTGAGTTCGGATCGGTCCGCCAGTATTGCTGGTCACCTTCTTCCAGCGGGCCTTGAAGTCGTTTCCCTCGCATTCCAGTCGCAAGGCGCACTTCACTACACCGGAGTAGGTGGGAAGAGTTTGAGCTACCACAGCCTGTCGAGCGGTTGTTAGCCCCCACTCGAATCTTCTAGCCTTCTTGTCTTCAGTTGAAACAGCATCCGGGGCATAGCGGGACAGCTCCTCGAACTTGGCCGCGTACTGCGTAACGGTCATAGTTCCTTGCTTCAGGTTGTTGAACTCCTGTTCCTTAGCCAAACGAATTGGCGTGGGAAAGTACTTGTCGAGGAACAGAGTCTCGAACTGAGCAAACGTCATGGCAGCCACATCATGCGTTGCCTCCATCAGCTCCCACCAATAGCGGGCTTCTCCCTTCAGCTGGTATGTGGCTAAGGCCACACGGTCTCCATTACGAGTGATCTCCAAGGTGTCCATGATCACCTTGACTTCCTTCAACCATGCCTCAGCCACGGTCGGGTTGGTATCTCCGTCGAAGGTCGGAGGTCGACGCTTGCAGAACTCGTTCATAGCCCGGGTCCGAGTCATGGGTCCTTCATTAGGGTTTGGGTTCTGGCGGGCAGCATTCAAAGCGGTCACGAGCGCTTGCATGACTTGAGCGAGGTCGGGGTTAGGGTCAGGGTTAGGATTCGAGGATCCACCGGCCTCATACCCTAATCCACTCCGTCGGTTCACCATCTACGAGCGAAAATTGAAAAGGGGAAGGTTTAGTTTTAACTAACTATTTTTCTTTGCACAAGGTAAGAAGTAATCACATAATCGACAGTACTTACTTTTTTTTTTTTAAAACAAAAGCATCTTCTCATAGATAATGAAGGATTACACCACGAAGCATAGAGTTTTACTACAAAATAAACATACCAACACAAGCTTCCTACTACAGGTTAAGACAATCATACTACATGGTTCTTCTAGTACAAGTGCTTGAAAGGCAACTCGAGCTTTCGGAACCTTATTCTAATGCTACTATTCTACTAGCTAGGTGGAACGACTCCAAAGAACTCTCTCAGCTGAATCTTCCATTCCCTCTCTCTTGTTGTCAGCCATTGCTCTCCCCTGATACGAATCTGCTCAGCAAGCTCTCTAAGTTGCGGATCCTGGGGATCGAGGTTCTCGGTGGTGCCAGGTGGAAATACGACTATCTCGCAAAGTTGGTTGCCAGTCGCGGGGTCAATGATCCCTGGAAGAGGCATCGGGAGATCGCTCTCGGGTGCAAGTAGCGCCTTGTAGTACAGAAGGTCAGCTACAGAGGCCTTGGCGGGGAAATAGTTATCCATATCTACAATAGGGAGAGTTATATATTAGACTTAACAGTGGAGAATGGAAAACGTATACAACAGGTGCAAGTACAACAGTGATCATAATAGATAAAACACAAGTTTATATTACGAGTACATCATAAACGGCTTATAAGCCTAAGCTGCCTACGGCATTTGCTTACAAAAGATCCTACCACATTCTGCTTATAACAAAAGGTCCCACTACTTGTTAGTCTTGATAGCTGATCTAGAAAATAGGTGGGAATTCAATCCTAATTGCACCTATGTCGTCCTCGTAAGGTGGTGGCGGCACGTCTCCAGAATCGGTGTTCATGTCCAGAACATCAGGCACAGCCCATGGGGGCTGTAATTCCCCGAAATCAACATTCTCCTCATCGTCAGAATCCCATCCTAGCGGTTCCTCCTCGGGAATTTCTTCAGGGTCCTCATCTTCGTCGTCGGTTGGCAAGTCGGGATCTGGCATGTTCATCAGGTGCTCCCAGTCGGCTTCATTAACTGGCGGGTCATTGAACTCGGGTTCCTCATCAGAATCCTCCTCGAGGTTCTCTTCGGGATCCTCCTCTTCTGGGTCTTCCTCGACTTCCATGTGGATAGGAGGTGCTACGGCCACTGCTTCGGCGTTATCGGGAGGTGGAAGTTGGACCAGGACTGGCACTGCATCGACCATGTCTTCTTCCTCCTCATTCACGGGATGGACAAGAGCGCCATACTGTTGATAGAAGTCATGGGTATAGGGGAAGGTTTGAGGAAAATAGGGATCCTCCACCAGTTGATGGGTCATGGACCTTACGGTGCTTGCAAGTTTGTGAGCTTCAGCAAAAAGATTGATTTGGTAGGGGCTCAAATGATCCATCTACATTCGGGAATTTATCTATTAGACTTAACAAAGCATAACAACACGTCTTTATTATAGCATAACTTGAAAATACAACTTTAGATAGCGGAAATCCTATTCCTGAACATCCTATACCATGGCTAGGGAATTTTATTTAGGGTGTTCTTCCTAATCTTCTTCGATCTTCAAGCTTTCTCAATTTGCGGGGTTTCCTTCCGTGGCGTCTTCGTTGTCGACGGTTCTTCCTGCCTCGTTCTCAATTTCGGTGTTTGGCATTAGGAGTAGAAAACCAAAATACTCGTAGAACGAGCTTAGGAGAGGAAACATGTGGGGAAACCAAGGGTCTGTTTCTAAGGGATGAGGGGTATTCCGCTGCACTTTCACGAAGTCAAGCTGCTCTGCATGCATGGCGGCGATGAAGTTGGGGTCCCCCAAATGCTGGGCCGTCATCCTTTCTAAGACATAGTCTTCGACTGACAGATCGGTTGAGGGTTCCATCTATAAGAAAATTTCATTAGTAACGTTTTGAAAATATCTAGTTTTTGGTAAAACCATAGGAAAAACTTTTCAGGTTTCTATGTTACACATTCGATCCTTGATTCAAGTCATCATCCAATTGTTCGGGAATTCCCAGCTCGGCGGTACTGCCAATTTCCGCGCCTTGCTTCAATCCGAAGATTGTTTTGACAGAATTCCACCCAATTTGGGATGTTAAACTTAAAAATCGAAGTCACGTTTGTGCAACGGCCAAACTAGCTTAAGGTTCTACATGGCTCTACCCATTCTACCCATGGTCGAGGTTTTGAACCTAAAGCTCTGATACCAAGCTGTAACACCCCTAATTTTAGGCACGTTAAGGGTTTAATCTATTACAGAAATTAAATAGAGTCATTGTTTAATATTACAGCACGGCTCTCATAAGAGCATTTGAAATACAAAATAGATAACAAAAAGGGAGCTAGGGTTCCTATTCTACTGCTCCTCTTGCTCCTCCAACCTAGCGAGTTCTTTGGCTCCATACGCCTCCAAGGTGAAGAGATCGCCCTGTTCGTCTATCAGGTCTGACATATTATATTGGCGTCGCCACCCATATAATATGCCAGGGTCACCATAAGGCAACACCATGAGCTATGATGGCTCAATAGTAAAATCCTACTACTAGCATTGATTTCCACAAAACAATCACATAAGCAATAAACGCAAGATAATAACAGCTTGTTCATGTTCGTTTGATAACCATTAATGGTGTCAAGGGTTCTCGATTTTTCCTCCTACGCACACATCGTAGACCGTGTCATTCATTGCTACCTTTCTTTTCCAAAGACTTCTTTTTAACTCACCCAACCTCGGTTCCGCCGCGCCGGGTTCCCGAGTATCCTCACAACGGTTCCGCCGCGCCGGGTTCCCGTTGGCACACAAAAACTTGCATAGGCTTCCTACCGTGGATAACCTTGCTACTCACCCTACTTCGGTTCCGCCGTGCCGGTTTCCCGAATATCCTCACTATGGTTCCGCCGCGCCGGGTTCCCATAGGCACACACACACCCAATTTACATAATACTCTTGAATTAGTCATTATGTAGTTTCTAAGATATCTTCCAACCGGGAAGAACACATCCTCTTAGTTACTCACACCCTAGGTGCCATGTTTCTACTTTTCTCGGTTTTCGTGTCTCGTTACATGCAAAGACTCCGTCGTTTAAGACTTTACACAAACTCATGCATTCAATTAAAGCCTTGAAATAAATACGACAAGATCATCCAACTTTTACTAACTAGCATGCTTGAAACATTCCTAAAGTAAATCATGCATCTTCATCATTCATGATTAAGTAACTCCTTAAAACTTTAAATAAAGTAAGTAAAGATTTAAAGTAGCGAGATTTAACCAACTTTAGAAAATAAGATTTAAACTACGATATAGTAAAGATTTTACTACAATAGTAAGATTAAACTACCGTTCTTCGAGGCGGTGGTCGGCTACGGAAGTTTGATCGTCGGTTTTGGTTTCGGCGGCGTAACGTCCTTCGGATTGCTTCGAAAGGAAAAGTGTTGGACTACTTTTCCTAGAAACAACTTCCTATCCTACTTTTTAAGATTAGAGAGTGGTATTGGAGGTGGTTTGGTGGTATTGCTCAAGAACTCTCAAGAACAAGAAAGTTCTTGAACTTAGAACAAGAATACTAGAAAGTTTAGAGAGAAGGAAGAGCTTTGGGTTGAGGTGTGAGCTTCAAGTGTAGAATGAGCCTCTATTTATAGGCAAGAGCTTCCCCTTCTCCCATCATGGCCGCCCCCCCCCCCCCTCTCCTCCTTTTCCAATTTTTTTTATCCAAAAAAAAAGTGTGTTCACATGGAGATTTAAGGCTAAAAACCTAGGTTTGCATGGCTATGATGTCCTTAGATTTGATCTTGGAACAAATGGAGGGTTGAGATGAGTTTGTACAAGATTCATTGGCTTAAACAAATGCTAAAATGTACAAAGAAGGACATGAGGTGAGGTTTGCTTGGAAGCATAAGAATCTCATGGTACATGGAAGTTAAATGGCCAAGTACCAACCAAATCTTCTCCCTCCTCCTCTCCTCCACCCGGCCCCCCCCCCCTCTCCCTCACATGGCCGGCTGCCCCTCTCTCTCTCTCCCTCTCATTCTCTTGCCAAGGTACAAAAATGGAAGAAAACAATTAAAAAAAGTATTACTCTTTGTACCTAGGATCAAAAATAGTCTTTTTGGCTAGGATTCTTTTCCATACTACTAATAGACACAAGGTACTTTTAGGCATATATATATTATCCTTTCTAAGTACTTAGGAGACCAAAACCCCATTAGAAAACAATTAAAGTACTTTTGAGAATCTTTGTACCTTGTACCTTTCTTCTTAAAATATTGCTATGCTTTCACATGGTTCAAAAGAAAATATTAAATTAACTAATACCTTAGTACTTTGAAAGACCAAAACTATTGTCCAATGGGTAAAATTCCCCCTAACATCTATTATCCAATGGACAATAGATATTAGGTCACTTTTTTAAAAAAAAAACTAGTCAAAGTACTTTTAAAAAGTCTATTATTTTTTTTATATCCCAATATACTTTTAATATAAACAAATGGGTTTCTATTATCCAATGGATAATAGTTTCCCTAACAATCTTTGTCCAATGGACAAAGAATAAAATCAAAATAATTAAAAGAAAAAGAAAATTCAATACTTGACTAGGGTTCAAAGGGGTCCAAAAGGTTTAATGAGGGTCAAAATGGTCCAATCATGGTGACTAGATGGCTTTCTAGTTTAGTCTCTCTAACTGAATAGTTAGAAGCTAACTAGGTTGCTTAAATAGGACTAAAGCACAAGAAATAAAAGTTCAGGGGTCCAAATGCAGAAATTGAAAGTTCAAGGGCTAAAGCGCAATTTTGACAAACTATCGGAAAATTAACGGAATTCATGCAATTAACAATAATAACTCGAATAATAAATACATTTTTTATTTATCAAAAATTCAGAGTTATTACAAATCCTTTGAAATAAAACTTGAATAGCGATACCATAGCTCCATGCTTGAACATCGTGCATGAGATATAATAACTTGAACCAACCATCTGTAGGCAGGCTGCATTGATTACTTCATGTTTGAACATCGTGCATGAGAGATAATAACTTGAACCAACCATCTGTTGGTAGGCTGCATTGATTACTTAGAACTTGAAAATGAAATTTTGCATGCTGATATATCCATTGATGTTTGTTTTCATGTTTGGTACAGGAGAGGGCACGGCCAAGAGATATCCGTGGCTTTGGGGGTGCATGCAGTTCTTTAGCACTGTATCAGAGTTTTCCAGAGAGTGTGAGGCAGTTGGTGGACGAGGCAGGCTTCGGAGAGTTTATTCAGACTCTCACGCCGGCAAGGAACGACCATGCTGTCCTGGTTGCACTTGCAGAGAGGTGGTGGGACACTACAAATACCTTCCACCTACCGGTTGGGGAGATGACGGTGACGCCCACTGACTTTGCGGCGATCACAGGTTTGAGGGTTGGGGGAGAGCCTATCCCATTTGACTCGGGCATTGAGCAGGACGAGGCAGCCTTGGAGTGGTTTCTGGGCGAGGTGCCCAAGATCGAGGAGGGGATGGCGAGGTACGGGCAATTCACCCGATATCCCAAGAAGAAAGTGACGACTGAGCAGGAGGCGGAGCAGATGGCCCGGGCGTACTTGTTGTACCTTTTTGGTGCTACCCTGTATCCAAACAGGCGTAGCAAGGTTCACTTGTCTTACTTGCCAGCGCTGAGGGACTTGAGGACAGCCTCACGTTTTGACTGGGGTGGAGCAGCACTAGGCGCGGCCTATGGCTTCTTTGGAGACTCGTCGAGGACGGAGGTGAGCACTGCTGGGTACTGGCGGATCTGGGAGGTATGATTCTTAACAAAATAATGTACACTTTATAATTCGCACTTGCATTCATTTTGATAGCATAATCTGTTCAATAGCATCCTTGCATGCATTATTGAGTTTAATCCATTGACAATCATGCAGCTCTGGGCTTATGAGGTGTTGAATATGTGCCGTCCGGTGACGAAGAGCCTGGACTTGGGGATTCTCCCGCGCGCACACATATGGAGCAAGAAGAACATGGGGGAGAAGAGAGGCAGAGGCGATCTGAACGGCTTCCGGATATACCTTGACGAGCTTCGCCCCTCACAGGTATAACATTATACTTCGTAGAAATAACAAAGTGCATGCCCTTTTTATTGCTTCAATGCTGTCGCTGACCGATACTTGCATTGTTTGCCTTTACAGGTTGAGTGGGATCCTTGGAGAGTGACGGAGCCTGAGCCCGAGTACTTGGCTCGTAGCAGGGTTGTCACGGCGAGCAGAGTGCTGCTGGAGTCGGCCTTCGGTTGGCAGTGGTACTTGGGTGACCGAGTGACACGCCAGTCACTTGGCTATGCGAGGTTTCAGGTGCCCGGACCGCTTCCACCACGGGCCTCACACACAGGAGAGTACACCTTGGCTGAGTTGGAGGTCTTCACACGGCCTGATACTGACTTGACACGCCACTTGCGTCCTGACATGGACTATGCAGTTTATCAGAGGGAGCGCTTGGCGGGTCCACTGGGAGTACGAGAGTTCAGAGAGGTTCAGGGCCAGGCCCGTGGGGCTGCTGAGGCGAGGCGGGCCGTTTCAGGGAGGCCAGGCAGCAGTGAGAGTCGCTCGAGGCGAGGTCCGAGTGGACCAGTGAGAGGCGGGCCTCCAGAGTTGACATGGCAAATAGCAGTGGTGGATTCTCAGGGCAATCCAGCTGAGTTGCACCTTACCCCGGCCAGAGTTGAGCCAGCGCCTGTTACTGTACCCGTAAGATATTCATTTCTGTATTCTGATAAAGTTTGAACTGCCATTCAATTGTTCATATTTGAATCCTCTTTGCAGGTACCCAATGAGTGGGTGAATGAGGCTGTCCGGCGCATGCTTGCGTTGGAGAATGTGATCAGAAGGGCAGCGAGTGGCTTATCGTTGGACTTGCGCTACCCTCAGCCAGCAGCTCGGAGATCTCAGGTACATCCTTTAGAAAATGATAGATTCCTGCTTTCGATATATGCCTGTATTCGATACATTCCTGCATTCGATACATTCCTTTGCTTTGATTGCTTCTTGATTTTGCTTAAGCATACCTGCTTTTAGAAGATGAAACATGCAAACATATGCTAATATATACAATGCTTACAATGCAGGCACAGGGACAGGCGGCTCCTAGGAGAAAGAGTGCGAGGGATCCCCCACAGACGAAGTTAGCTGCAAGGACTCCTGCTCCCACGCCTAGCACCAGGCCACAGGCACGGGGCCCACAGCCACCTATTGGCAGCGAGGAGACGGCCCGAAAGGCTGTGGCACAGGCCGAGGAGAGGTACCAGCTGAAGATGCGCCAGAGGCCTTCACAGGACGAGCCGGTCCGCAAGAAGCGGCTGATCCTGCCTGAGGTCTCCGAGGAGGAGGACGAAGAGGAGGAGGGAGAAGAAGAGGAGGAGGAAGAGGATGTGTCAGACAGCAGTGGGTCTGACGACTCAGCGGAGGATCCAGGCTACAGGGTGGATCCCACAGAGAGAGATGATGAGGATGACGACGGAGAGGGCGACTGGTTCGGGGATGACTGAGGGCTGCTGAGGAGCCTTTTCCCACTTTTGCACTTTATTTTTGCTTTTGGGCCTGCGTGCCTGAATAGATAGATGGAGGGCCAGAGTGCCCTAGGTGATATTTTGACGGACGTTTTGGAGGCCTGCGCGCCTTTTGACTTGATGGGCGGATGTGCCCGAACTTCACATGATACTATGGGTGGCCGAAGTGCCGTACATGCAGTAGTTTTCTTCATTTGGATGTGGATAGATCACAGTGTTAGCCATAAAAGTTGCATTTTGCAGTTTATTTTACTTGTGCAATGGGTTAAAGTAGATAAATGCTTACCACTAATACCGTACTTGCATTGATAACGTACCAAGACTGTAAACAGACACGGAGACGCGTACAAACGGGACTTAGCTTGGAAGAAACTGGGAAAATATCTTAGGACACAGCTAGGATACGGACAATATAATGGAATTTTGGACATTTGCAAGCCAAAACTGAAGATATCTCAATTGGGATGAAACTGACACTAAGGTAAGGTCACATATGTGCAAAATGACCTACGAGAGTAGGTGGACTTTGAAAAATACGTTCTAAAACGCAAAAGACCCAAAAACACCATAAGGGACACAAAGGGGACACGAGGAGATAAAATAAGACTCTATTATGTCCCGGACTGAAACCGACACCTCCGTACAGTCACATTAGGTCATCATGACCTGTACGGCATGAGAGAATGGGGGGAAACCCCTTGAAACGAGTTTTGACTCCCTAGAACGGCCTTTTGAACTTGAAACGAGCCACCAAGGGTCCGAAATCTTCGTTAAACGCAATTTTTCGAATCCGGTGCTTGGATACAGTCATATATGCTTATAATGACTTGCTGGAACCATAAAAGTTGCAAGGTAACCTTCGGAATCCAAAATGACCAAGGTTGGGCAGTAGCTGCTGTAATCTGTCAAATTGCAGGTTGAACCGTCGCGCGATGGAATGAGTCAATCGCGCGATGGAGGGGTTTTGAACAGTCGCGCGATGGAGTGACATCATCGCGCGATGGTTGAGGCACACCAGGCCACCTTTATTTGACCATCTCAGAATTCCAGGGTGGTCAGGCCTCGTCATCACTTTTTCTCAGAGGTTTTTATGGGACGGTGCAGAGATGCTTTAGCCTCAGAAGAAAGGACAGCTTATGGCAGAGATATTTCTGCCAAAGAGAGATGCTTCACGTATTCTGGCTGGCTATAAAGAGATCAGTGCCTCACTCAGTAGAGGCATTCTCCTGGTAATTTGACCTTCCCACAAAAATCAA
Organism: Rhododendron simsii; assembly: GCA_014282245.1. Taxonomy (NCBI): domain Eukaryota; kingdom Viridiplantae; phylum Streptophyta; class Magnoliopsida; order Ericales; family Ericaceae; genus Rhododendron; species Rhododendron simsii. The sequence goes on from WJXA01000337.1 coordinate 40,202, forward strand.
GATGGCAAATAACCTTCCAATGTTGATTAGTCCGTGGCTTACGGCTTTTGTCGCTGGAGATTGGCTCTCATTTCGATCTCACGGGCTGGCCGCGTTTCGTTTTCTCCGTGATGTAAGGGTTCGCCCTGATCTCCTGATGGCAGCCATGCAATTCTGGGATCCGGAGGTCCATGTGTTCAGGTTTGGGGTTAACGAGTTGTGCCCGACTGTGGAGGAATTCCAAGCGTACCTCCAAGGTGTTGCCTCAAGCGTGATCGTCGTGCCGCCTTACCGGAAGAATATACCAAAGCTCCTTCAAACCAGCCTTGACATCACTAGGGGAGCAGCCGAAAGTTTGCTAGTCAGAGGACAAATCAACATTATGCGCCTAATGGAATGGTACGGGCCAGAAGGGGATGTAGAGGACATGGCTTTGCAGGCTAGGCGTCGCTTTGCCCTAACAATCAGCGTGCTGGCTGCTTACTTACTGGTGTCTCCGAATGGGCAGGTGAACCCTATGCTGGTGAGCGTTGCTGCTCAAATGGGTTCCCGAAGGAATGTGGTGCCGCTTGTCCTGGCTGAAACACTCATGGGTTTGGATTTGGTTTCCACGGGTCAAACAAATGTCTTCAGCGGTAGCCCACTTCTGTTGCAGGTAAGTTTTCACTCAGCTCACCTTTTTCTGTTTTTCGCGCATTCTGTTTTTACCTCGTCTCTCGGCTAAGGCTATATCGGGGTTTCTCACTTGTTTTTCCACTCATGCTTTATGTGGCTTCTGACTTGTTTTTCCGCTCTTGCAGCTTTGGTTGTCTGACAAGTTGGGATTGCTCACTGCACCAAAAGCAAATTGGCCTCATCTGCCCGGCCGAATGCATCAGCGAGGCATGATTTACCCGGAGATGAGTGTGCATCAATGGTACACATTCATGAGAGAGATGCTACCGAATGAGGTCATTTGGAGGCATGAGGCCCTGAATATCCCGGATATGGCCTTGAATTCTGCAGGTTTTGAGAGAATGGTGATAGCTGGGCTGACCGCTTTCACATTCTACATTCCTGGCCGTATTCTCCGTCAGTTGGGAATAAGCCAAGGGCTTCACCGAGCTGGGGTTGAGAATTTCCAAGTAGGGTACGAGCACAATTGGGGCTTGAGACAACTCGGAGGAGCTGACCCAGATTTCAGTACAGAGCTTATGCCCCGATATTGAGCATGGCTGAAAAGAGAGATTGCAAGCAGGCAAAACAACGGCTGACTCTTCGACAGACTCGAATGATCTAGAATAAACTGTGAGCCTGTTAAGGCCTCGAGCACTTTATTCTGTTTTTTATGCTTAACTGTTTGTTTAAGACTGCTCAGCTTGTGTAATAGAAGTTATAATTAAAATAAAAGTGAAAGTTGGAGAGCTTTCCTCGTTTGTTTCAGGTGTTGAACCATAGCATTCCGCGAACATTGATCCAAACTCTGATAATAGGAACCATGGATCAAGCTGATTGATTATGACCGAATCTCACAGAGAGATTGCCTACGTATCCCTTTTCAAGGAATCAGGTCAAAACGTAGTTCAGGCAAAGGTTCGCTCGGGTGTTTTAGCTCTCCTTTTACGCTCTAACTTTTGCCTAGAACCGCCCGTTCGGGTTTTCGGTCTAGCGAGCTGTTGATTGATGCCTATTTATTTTTGCCTAAACCGCCTTCTCAGGTTTTCGGTCTAGCAGGCTTGCTCTAATTTTTGCTTGGAACCGCCCACCCTTGTGGTTTTCGGTCCAACGAGCTTCTCTCAGGGATAGTAACGCTTGAGTTGATCCAGGTTAACCAGAGTGTTGAACTCGTTGCCATCAAGATCAATGAGCTGAGCTGCTCCCCCAGAAAGGATAGTCTTAATGATGTAAGGTCCGGAACGCTTAGGTCGGAACTTGCCGCGGGGATCGAAAACTGGCGCTCGAATCTCCTTCGTGACCATGTCTCCTTCAATTAAGTCTCTAGACTTCACCCTCTTGTTAAATGCCCGGGCAATTCTCCGTTGATACCCCTGAACATGATACAAAGCCCGGAGCCTTCGTTCATCAAAAAGCATGAGTTCAGCGAATCTCCCACTGAGCCATTCAGATTCCGAAAGTTCCGATTCTACCGCGACCCTCAGAGACGGTACCTCGAGCTCTATAGGGAGAACTGCTTCCATTCCGTAAACTAAGGAATAAGGGGTTGCCCCTGTTGATGTCCGGATCGACGTTCGATACCCCCAAAGAGCTAGAGGCAGCTGCTCGTGCCAGTCCCTGGCGGACTCTGCAGATTTCTTGATAATGGTCTCGATATTCTTGTTTGCCGCTTCAACTGCTCCATTCGTCTGAGGGCGATAGACAGTCGAGTGATGGACCTGGATCTTGAATTCTTCAAAGAGTTCCAGAACTCTACCCTTGAAATGACTCCCATTGTCCGGGACAAATGCCTGCGGAACACCATACCGATAGATGATATTTTTCCTAATGAAATGAGCGACTTGGACTGCAGTTAGGGTCTTGTATGATTCAGCTTCGACCCATTTAGTAAAATAATCGATCGCTACTAGGATAAACCTGTGACCATTTGAAGCAGAAGGTCTGACCATGCCGATGACATCAATGCCCCATACAGAGAAAGGCCAAGGCGAAGTCATGCCAAATAGGTTAGAAGGTGGAACATGTATCAGATTAGCATGGATTTGGCACTTGTGACATCGCCGCACATAATCCACACACTGAGATTCCATAGTAGACCAGAAGTAGCCCTGACGCAGAATCTTCCTAGCAAGCATGACGCCGCTCATGTGGGGACCGCAAATCCCTTCGTGGATTTCTTCCATAATTCTGACAGTTTCAGCACCGTTGACGCAGAGTTTGTGCATCCCACAATGAGATCTCCTGTACAACCTCCCTCCACAGAGGATGTAATGAGCAGCAATCCTTCGTAACGCAGTTTGGTCCTTCTGAGAAGCTTCAGACGGGTACAAGCCGCTCTCGATGAAGTTCCATATGTCATGGTACCAGGGTAGGCCATCATCCACATCATCGATGGCGTTGACACATTGATAAGCGGGATGGTCCCGTTGTTCGATTAAAATGGGGCGGAGTTTGATACCTAACGGCAGTTCAACCATGGATGCCAGGGTAGCAAGTGCATCAGCGAAATGGTTCTTCAACCGAGGAACATGAGTGAAAGTCACCTTATTGAAACGAGGGATTAATCCTTCCAAGTCTTGATGGTAAGGTTTCAGTTTCTCTTCGCGTACTTTCCAGTCTCCATTGGCTTGAGACACAACGAGATTTGAGTCCCCGATGACTTCAAGTTTCTTAACACCGAGTGCGAGCGCAGCTTCCATACCCACAATACAAGCCTCATATTCAGCTTGGTTATTAGTGACATCGAAATTAAGCTTGAACGCAAGCGGAATATGAGAACCGTCAGGAGTGACTAGCAAAACCCCGATTCCGAACCCTTTCTGATTGGCTGCCCCATCGAAGTAAAGAGTCCAAACATCCTCAACAACTGTCAGCACTTCCTCGTCCGGGAACACAAAATCTGAATCCTCGGGTCCGTCCACAGGGTGGTCAGCTAAGAATTCTGCAATGGCGCGTCCCTTTACCGACTTTCTTGTGACGTATTCGAGATCGAACTCTGCTAAAAGAAGCAACCAACGTGCTAATTTACCAGTAAGCGCTGGCTTTTCAAATAGATACTTGAGAGGATCCATTCGAGAAATCAACTTTACTGGGTAAGCCAGCATGTAGTGTCTTAACTTTTTAGATGCCCAAACAAGGGCCCAGCACGTCTTTTCTAAAGCGGTATAGCGTTCTTCAGCTCCAACCATCTTCTTGCTCAGGTAGTAAATAGCTTTCTCCATTCCCTTGTCCCCTTCTTGAGCTAGCAAACATCCCATGGACGTAGAACTCACAGATAAGTAGAGAATCAGAGGTTTTCCAGGTATAGGCGGCATGAGAACAGGCGGGTTCTGTAGATAGTACTGGATCAAAATGAAAGCTGCTTGGCACTTTTCTGACCATACGAACGGGGTATCCTTCTTGAGTAGACGAAACATCGGCTCGCAAGTTAAGGTTAACTTGGCGATGAATCTGCTGATGAACTGAACCTTCCCCAGAAAACTCCGCACCCCCTTTTCAGACTCAGGTGGCTTCATTTCGCGTATCGCTTTGATTTTTGACGGATCGACCTCAATCCCACGGGACGTGATCATGAAACCTAGCATTTTGCCTGCTGTGACTCCGAAGGTACACTTCTGAGGATTAAGACGCATCCGGAACTTGCGGAGCCTTTCGAAAAGTTTCCTTAACACGTGGACATGCCCTTCCCGAGTTTTTGACTTGGCAATCATATCATCAACGTAGACCTCAACCTCTTTGTGCATCATGTCATGCAAAATAGTCGTGGCAGCTCTTTGATAAGTAGGACCGGCATTCTTCAAACCAAATGGCATAACCAAATAGCAGTAAGTCCCCCACTCAGTAATGAAAGTCGTTTTCTCGCGGTCTTCGGGTGCCATGAGAATCTGATTGTAGCCTGAGAAGCCGTCCATGAACGAGAGCAAAGCATGCCCTGCTGTATTATCCATCAGCACATCGATGTGTGGCAAGGGAAAATCGTCTTTGGGGCTTGCTTTGTTCAAGTCCCGGAAGTCAACACAGACACGAATTTGGCCATTTTTCTTAGGAACAGGGACGATGTTGGCCACCCAAGTGGGATACTGAGAGACTGCGAGGAAACCAGCGTCAATCTGCTTGGTGACTTCCTCTTTGATTTTCTGCACCCAGTCCGGTCGCATCCGTCTGAGCTTCTGTTTTACCGGCTTAGCATCGGGCAACAGGGGGATTCGATGCTCCACTATCTCAGGATCGATACCGGGCATGTCTTGATGAGACCATGCAAAGATGTCACTAAATTCAGTGAGGAGCTCTTTGAACTTACGATGCTCCTCCGGATCTAACGTGGAGCCCACTTGAACCATCCGAGGATCACTCTCATCTTTCAAGTTTATTAAGATTACCTCTTCTTTTAATGGCTGAGCATGCCTTTCGTCTTCCCTTTCAATGAAAGCACGGATTTCCTTGGGGATATCCCCATCAAAATCTATCCCTTCATCGTCAGGGTCGACACAGTTTATATAAAGATCATTCAAGTAGTCAGAAGAGGAGTCTTTCATTTCATAAGACCCTGCAGGGTCGCCAAGTACAAGGGAGTCGAACTCGAAGTAAAAGCTATGACGTGGAGGGCCGAGAGGCACAAACTCCGACTCAGAGCTAGACTTAGACTCAAAAGACTCGACAGACTCGGTGTCAGACTCAGCTATATCATCAATGCAAGTAAGGCGTGGTTTGAAAATGCAATTTTTTAGGCTACCCTTAGCCTCCACGATAAGAGGGGTGGGGTCTTCGAGGGCGTCGGGCCCGAGCATGAACACTTCGGCCTCTTGAGCTTCCTTGGCCAAACCCACTTGAGAGAAGTCCCGGAATAGCTGCTCCAAGCTCCCCTGATCGAGAGATCCCAGCCAGTCAGTCTTCGGCTTGGATTGGCTAAGCTTCTTCTTGAATTCTGCACTAGCTGGCTCTTCGTCACTGGAAGACCAAGTATCATCCGCAAAGATCTCAAAACCAGGCAGCAGTTCCCCAGTGACTGAGTCAATAAAGGGCTCAGCTTGCTCTCGATAAATATCATTCCCCTTTTCACGGACGAAGTAGCTGTCGGGATCACCGTAGAGAGATCGAGGTTTTCCCGTGCATTTCCTTCTTTTGGCATCGTTGGCAGAGGAAGAGTATCCCAAGCCAAAGCGGCCCTCACAGGAAGGAAACGCAGGGAATTCCGGAATCCTTTGTTGGTGAATTCCTAAGCCAAGGCCAGGTAGATAGGACATTCTTCTCATAATGTCCAGAGCCACAGAGCTTATGATGAAGTCTCCATCCACGTTGATGGCCATAACCGGGCCAGAAGTATCAAAAGAGAAACCTGCGAGATCAACATCCTCGTTGTCATGCGCGATACCCAAAACGGGCGTGCCTTCCTCCTTGAGTGGGCGAATGCCTGAATCCCCGCAGATAATTAAAGTCCCAGTGGGAAGTCCCAGCATGACTTTCTGATGAAGAGTAGACGGGACAGCCATGATGTCAGATCTGTGAAACCATGGTCTTCCTAGCAAGAGATTGAACGAGGCTGGAATGTCGACCACATGGAACTCGACATCCATTTTGAACCACTCCGCATCGAGAGTGAGCACGAGTGTGCCTTCGACCAGACAACGTGTGCTGTCATATGCCTTAACAGCCATACTGGAAGGTGCAAAGTCTTTCTTAGTCAGTCCCAGACGGTGAGCCACCCTCAAAGGGCAAACATTGATCGCTGAGCCATTATCGATAAGAACGGTCGGAACCTAGAGTCCTCGGCATTTGACTGTGATATGCAAGGGTCGATTGTGGTCAACTCCTTCAAGCGGCAGATCCTTATCAGTGAAGACCACAGTATGCTTAGAGGTAGGTGGGAGGATAAGGGAAATCATTGCTTCAGGCGTGACGTCCGGTCGGATCTCAAGACGAGAGAGAGTGTGGCAGAACTTCTGACGATGCTCCCGGGAGGAACAGATTAGTCCCCAGAGTGATATGGCAGCGGGAATCCGCTCCAATTGCTTTTGAATCATGTCGTCGTTTGGGGCATTAACTGGTACCTCAAGTGGTACAGACCCTGAGAAAATAGGAGGTTCGTTCTTCCGGTTAGAAGAATTGGATGAACTTCCTGCTTGCAGATTAGCAGGCTGAAAGACTCGTCCACTTCTTGTAACATTAAAAACGTTCTCTAAAGAGGGTACCGCTTGAGGGTCTTGACTGTCGTCCCATAGATCAGCAGGGACTTCTCCCAATTTGCGTTTCCCTTTGTCGGAAGTCGTAGGGGCTACAGGCACTTCCATGTTCAAACCCAAATCCTCAGTCAGATCTTTCATCAAGTGTGAGTCCCAAAAGTCCGGATCCCCAACGGCTATAGCTTCTCGGATTGGTTCTGTATTAGCGACAAAAGGGATATCCCACAGCCCTCCATCAGCGAGGGAGCGATTGACAGTCCAAACCTCGGACCCAACCTGGATGTTAATTATATCATCGACGTCCCAAAGATCAGCTGGTGGAACAAGGTCCGTAACCATGATGCTGCAATCCTCTTCAGGAGGGGAAGGCACCACAGGGCGCGGGAGGTTTTCGTCGACGATGAAAAACGTGGGATCATACTCGGGATCAGCCACCGAGTTGACCAGCCTGTCAAGAGTGGAAGGGAAGAAGCATTCCCCTAGGACACGGGTTTCATCCCGAATGAGGTCCTCCTCTAAATACTGGATTTCATGGCCGGGCAGAACGTAACCCTGGAGAGGATTAGGGTCAAATCCTAACGGAAATTGCCAAGCGGGCTCGGGGTCCCAATAGTACTCTTCCTCAAGCAAAACAGGCTGAGGTTGTTGGAAGAGCATGTCTAACGAGAATCCATCCAAAGGATCAACCATGGCTGCCTCGTAATTGGCCATCCAAGCATCATACCAGATGTGGTCAAAAGGGATGTCTACGGGATTAGGTGGAAATCCCTCTAATTCCAGCTCTGCCCATTCATTGATAATGGGAGTGGCATAGTCGTCATTATCAGCTATGGCCCATCCCACGGCTTGCATGTCAAGTTGTTGCTCTGGTTGAGGGGGAATAGCGGCTCTGAAGCGGTCCAACAGACTTAAGGAGGGGTTCGGATCCGTCACATTGAAGTACGGGTTATCCATGGTAGAGGCAGAGTTAAGCTGCACAGCAGGTATAGGCTGGTGGAACAGGTCACCAATAGAAGCGTTGAATACGAACGCTCCGTTCTGTAGACGCGCAGAGGGCGCATTGAAATTGGACGACTGTCCTTCCTCGGAGCGGATATAGGAGATCTCGGCTTCAGACTGAGAGGGGATAGGCACAATCGGCCTAGGTTGATTCGTTGAGGTTACTTGGTCGGTGGGGTTGAATATAGTGGCGCTGAGGGATATATCAGTGGAGCTAAGGGATATATGGTTAATGCGTGGAGCATTTTTGTGGTTTGGCATGGAATTGGCGAGGATGTTGGGTTTTTGAGCTGACGGTGGTGGAGCATGAAGAGTCCCTTCATCTATGAGATCCTGAATCGCATGTCGGAGGCGAAAGCAGGAATCCGTAAGATGACCGGCCCCTTGGTGATAGGCACAGTAGAGATTGGCTTTGAAGTTAGGCGAAGGGTTCTTAGGTAGAGGAGTTGGGTCGAGGAGCTTCAGATGTCCCGATTGAACCAGTTTCTCCATTACTGAAGACAACGGTGCTTCAAAAGCGGAGAAACTACGAGGTTGATTGCGCGGCCGATTACTCTGCGGGGTTTGAACTTGATGGACCTCGGCAATTTGGTTAGCAGCTTTCGAGGAGGAGGCATTGGTACCACTGGTTGCAGTATTGGAGTAAGTCCCTCCCCCAAACAAAGCATTAGTATTTCCAGAATATGCCCGAGGTTTTGACTTTGATGGATTGGAAGATTCTCCCTTTGACAGAATTCCACTCTGTAATGCATCTTCGATGGCCAGACCAGAGTCGAAGAAGGTATCAAAATTGGAGGATGCTTGAACAAGGACCAAGTGCCTAGCATAATCTGGCTGGAGATTGCGGGAGATGATACGAAGCTGATCTCTCTCGCTCGGGCGATCAGTCATTTGAGCGGCTTTGGCCCTCCATCTCTTGACGAAATCCGCGAAGGATTCCTTAGCGTCCATCTTGGTGGATTCCAACTCCCGAGTAGTCATCTTGAGCTGGGAGTTATAGCTATACTGCGAAATAAACGCAGCACCGATGTCCTCCCAAGTCCTTCGCTTGGCAATGTCGAGTGACAGAAACCAATGGAAAGCGGGACCCGAGAGGGTTTGAGGAAACAGCTGAGACATGGCCTCGGGCTCAACGGACAGGAGCTTCATGGCGGCATGGTAACCATAGAGATGGGTTTTAGGATCACCAGTGCCATCGAACTTAGCTATGTCGGGCATTTTGAACTTGTCAGGAAGCTTGGCATTGGGATAAAGGCAGAGACGGTCCAAGTCGATCCCTCCAGCACTGAGTTTCTCGGACTTTGAAACAGATTCTTCCAGCTTGGCCATCTTGGCGACAAGAGCAGTCATGTCAGGGTGTTGAACAGTCCTAACAGCAGTGATGCCTGGATTCTGAGTGGGATTGCGAGTGCCCTGAGGATTGACCAAAGCGACCAGACGCCCTGGATGGTCCGGATCTTCGACCATGATAGGTTGCTCGTGCACATCCTCTTCGGCCTCGCCCTCCTCTTGAACAGTTGGAGGAAGACGAGTGTTAAAGAGGTCGTTCAAACGGGTCATGTTGGCATCTGTCTGAGCAGCCCTTTGTTGTATGACAGCAATACTAGCCTGGATGTTCATAAGTATGGCTTCCAGAGAGAGTGGCTGCGGTTGATCTGCCATGACCGTTGGTCCAGAGGTACTTGATGCAGAGGAGGGGGTAGGTGATTCCGAAGAGTCTGTTTCTTCGAGGTTCGAGGACCGGAGACGATGCTGACTGCAGGGTAGCAAGCAGAGAATGCAGGGAGTCTTCCGTTGTGACTGACTGGGCTTGCAATCTGACTAGCCTCTGAATCGGATTCCGGTGCAGATGTTCCCAAGTAGGTTTGGTTTTCTGCCTCGATACTTTCCTTGGCGGTGCAATGATTCAGAACCTTTGCTTGCAGAAAGTGAGAAAAGGCTTAATAAGGGCCCTGCAGAAACTTTAATCTAAATAAAAGACTAAAGCGAAAACACAGCCACCGTCGTCAGTGTCGCCCTTAGACTCTAATACTAGCAGACAAGTCTGTCTTATGACGTTTGGACATTGCCAGTGATCCTCAGAAATCTTTTCAAGGTGTATCCTTTTTTTTTTGTATCAACTAAGACAAAGAGATGTCAAAGCAGTCTAAAGGTTTTGGTTATTCCGCTTCGGAAGTTTCAACTTTTGAACTTGGAACAATTCGGTGTAGGTAAGCACGATGCTATAACCGGGGAGGCATAGGCAGCACAGTGCTGTAGCCCAAATGGTGTACATGCTTCGCATGATAACCAAAGTGGTGTAAGCATCGTGGTGTTTTTCCCGTTTTGTTCCTCGTTTTCTGTTTGAAACCTCGATTGGGTAATTAGCCAAAGGCTTCAGAAGGTCTTGATTTCCCAAAGTCTAATTGATCCAAGAAACTTGAGAATTGACAGCGTGCACCATCGAGATGCACGACTCCTCATCGGGCCATGGTAAGGTCCTAATAAACATAAGACAGACTTGAAGGAGAGAGAACCTAGGAGCCGCCCTAAACATGCTTCTAGGCAGGAACGGTATGTATGTATGAACAGTGCATGCGATAGGGAAAGCAATAACACGTCGACAGTATAAGGGGGTTAGATGCAAGTAATCTTACCCTGTAGGTACCTGTCCTAATTTGGAGAGTGCTAGTGCTTTGTATATGCAAAGGCTGGTTTTGGCTTGTAACAGGTTCCTCGGACTAGAGCCAAGATATACCTCCCATTGCCCGCGTAACCGCAGAACAACAATCGAACGGTAGAATGACTCATCATCGTCGAAGGTTGTTAGTCATTCGGGGTCCCCGGGCTCCGGTAAACCGTGCCGGATTGCCAAAACGATCCAACGAGGCTTATTCCACATCGATGCACATGAAGATGCTAAAGAATTTGATTAATGGAACAGAGTCGCAAATTCGCAAATGCCTTTTCAAATTTGGCTCTCTTTATTTAGTCAATACTTAGAAGAAACTACACGAGGGAACAATCAGAAAAGCCCCAGATTGGATGGCCGGACACGAGGTCCTGTTAAATCACCAATCCTTTCTTCGGCAGCGCGAAGCTCACCGTTTTGACAGGCTTTTGTGGGATTGTTCCCAAGCGTATTAACTTCTAAGTATAGACTAATATCGATTCGATCCCCAGCAGAGTCGCCACTGTGGGCAATGCGATTTTGCCCGAATCTTTCTTTCCTCCGGGGAAGGGATTCCGTTCTCCACCCTTTTTGAGAAAAGGAAAGATGCTGCCGGTTCGCGGGAGCGCTTTTGAAGCTGGACGTCAAGCGCTCGCGAAAATACAGAGTCGCCACTCGGGTTTGAAGGTCCGACACCCAAGGAACCATATTTTGAAGCACTTGCCGCGCTCTTTGATTTGAAAAAGTTAAGGAACCAGTCCGTCATAACCATATCTGGGTTCGGGAGCCAGGTTACGAGAGGGGAAGGGTTTTATGGCACCCCTCTCGCCCAATCCGGAGATCGGTCTCTACTTAGGCATTTGCGAAAATATTGTTTGTTTGCGATTCTGTTTGATTAATCATTTTTTAGCCAATTAGGGCGGGGAACAGTTAATCGAGGATTGAAACTGTAATAATTTGCAGGATATGGTGGATAATAGCATGGATGAGAAGGACAAATGAGATAATACTGAACACTGATTTCAAGATGCCAAAACAGTGCATGGGTACGAGTTTATCACAGACAGCGACCAACTTGCATGCACGGAATGGGAACATGCAAGTCACACCATCGCGCGACATACTCATACCCTCGCGCGAGTATCAACATCCCTCCTACAGGTTCAATTTTATCTCCTTTTGGGCTCTGGAAGGACCAGTGCACACCCAGGATCAAACCAAGCAGTTCATATGTGCTGGAAGTAAATAATTATTACAATCTGACTGAATAGGAATAAAATGCAACCCTTAAACAGTGAGGGTGATAAAAACAGAGACCAAAGGCCTAGCTGCCCATGCAAGGGCAATCAATGGAAATGACTAAATCATCGCGCGATGGAGTCACATCATCGCGCGACTGTTCTGACTGGACATCCAGGAATTGCTTTGCATGCCTGGGCTCTGAGACACATTCAGAAGCTACCCAGGGGCATTCCAACATAAACAAGGAAAGCAAACTAAACTAAACTACTGATTTTAGCATGCAAGACGGTGAGATGCATCAAATATAGTCAAGCAGGAGAACATGAAATCATATAAATTGGATCAGAACAAGAGACCCATCCCCACGAGAACCATATCACACGAGCTAGAAGCATCGCGCGATTGTATGGGTTCATCGCGCGTGGGTTTACTTGTCCGCAGCATCTTGTAAATTTGCTGGCCTTGGGGCCAAGAACTGATATTGATTACCAGTCCTGACCCTGTCAGCCCCCCTTAGGGATCAAAACAGTAAAGGCTGAAAATTATACCTTTGCTTGAATGATTTGAATGTGATTTGAGTGAGGTGGTATGCCTTTGACAAAGGAGAAAGTGGTGGTAGCTTTGATTGGGAGAAGATCAAGGTTGTAATTCTTGTTCTTCTTTTTGGGATTTTTTTGGTAACCCTTTGAAAGAGATCAATGGGGGGTTATTTATAGGAGAAGAGGGAGCTTGTTGGTGGTGATACAAGGCCATGCAGCCAGCCAACAATGCTGGCAGCACTTACTTGGTAGAGAAGTGGGGTGCCAAGTTGATGGGAGAGTGGGAGTTTAGGTGGTGCAAGGATGGCCGAGCAAACGCCGTTCAGTTGATGGAACGGGGTCACATGGACCTGCAGACGCCTCATCATCACAAAATCCAGCTGGATACGACAGGTGTCGACCATCGCGCGATGGAGTGAGACCGTTGCGCGAGGGTTCTAACTTCCCCGCGATGGTCAATCAGTCAAAGTTTGACTTTGACCACCACCTGGCAAGTAGAGCATCGCGCGAGTGTCTCAGTGAGTCGCGCGAAAGTCAAACCCATAGTCAAAGTTTGGGTTCAATGGTTCCGGGGTTAAGGGATGGGTTCCACATACACCAAACTCAAACCATTTCAATCAAAACTGCTCTCGACCTGATTCATCATCGGGGGAACAAGGAACTGAAAAGAAACAAACTAGAAAGAGACAAAATGACCGGGGGAATCAAATTGGGGTGTCTACAGTGTTACTATCCCTGAGAGAAGCTCGTTGGACCGAAAATCACAAGGGTGGGCGGTTCCAAGCAAAAATTAGAGCAAGCCTGCTAGACCGAAAACCTGAGGAGGCGGTTTAGGCAAAAACAAATAGACATCAATCAACAGCTCGCTAGACCGAAAACCCGAACGGGCGGTTCTAGGCAAAAGTTAGAGCGTAAAAGGAGAGCTAAAATACCCGAGCGAACCTTTGCCTGAACTACGTTTTGACCTGATTCCTTGAAAAGGGATACGTAGGCAATCTCTCCGTGAGATTCGGTCACAATCTATCAATTTGATCCACAGTTCCCTATTACCAGAATTCGGATCAATATTCAAGAAATGAAGTGGTTCAACACTTAAAACAAACGGGGAAAGCTCTCCAACTTTCACTTTTATTTTAATTATAACTTCTATTACACAGGCTGAGCAGTCTTAAGCAAACAGTTAAGCATAAAAAATGGAATAAAGTGCTCGAGGCCTTAACAGGCTCACAGTTTATTCTAGATCATTCGAGTCCGTCGAAGAGTCAGTCGTTGTTTTGCCTGCTTGCAATCTCTCTTTTCAGCCATGCTCGATATCGGGGCATAAGCTCCGTGCTGAAATCTGGATCAGCTCCTTCGAGTTGTCTCAAGCCCCAATTGTGCTCATATCCTCTCAAATTCTGGAAAGTAAAGGCAGGGACTTGGAAGTCCTCAACCCCAGCTCGGTGAAGCCCTTGGCTTATTCCCAACTAACGGAGAATACGGCCAGGAATATAGAACGTGAAAGCGGTCAGCCCAACTATCACCATCCTCTCAAAACCTGCAGAATTCAAGGCCATATCCGTGATATTCAGGGCCTCATGCCTCCAAATGATCTCATTTGGTAGCATCTCTCTCATGAATGTGTACCATTGATGCACAGTCATCTCCGGGTAAATCATGCCTCGCTGATGCATTCGGCCGGGCAGATGGGGCCAATTTGCTTCTGGCGCAGTGAACAATCCCAACTTGTCAGACAACCAAAGCTGCAAGAGCGGAAAAACAAGTCAGAAACCACATAAAGCATGAGCGGAAAAACAAGTGACAAACTCCGATATAGCCTTAGCTGAGAGACGAGGTAAAACAAAATGTGCGAAAAACAGAAAAAGGTGAGCTGAGTGAGGACTTACCTGCAACAGAAGTGGGCTACCGCCGAAGACGTTTGTTTGGCCCGTGGAAACTAAATCCAAACCCATGAGTGTTTCAGCCAGGACAAGTGGCACCACATTCTTTCGGGCACCCATTTGAGTAGCAACGCTCACCAGCATAGGGTTCACCTGCCCATTTGGAGATACCAGTAAATAAGCAGCCAGCACACTGATTGTTAGGGCAAAACGACGCCTAGCCTGCAAAGCCATGTCCTCTATATCCCCTTCTGGCCCGTACCATTCCATTAGGCGCACAATGTTGATTTGCCCTCCAACTAGCAGACTTTCGGCTGCTCCCCTAGTGATGGCGAGGCTGGATTGTAGGAGCTTTGGTATATTCTTCCGGTAAGGTGGCACGACAATCACGCTTGAAGCAACACCTTGGAGATACGCTTGGAATTCCTCCACAGTCGGGCACAACTCGTTGACCCCAAACCTGAACAA